>VXBB01020606.1:10902-36011 GCA_013399915.1 Illadopsis cleaveri
ATCTATCCTCACCTCTCCCTGCAGACATCATATGGAATAAAAATAGAGTGTCAGTTAAGCAAAAACCAGGTAATTTTAGACACCTGAGTTTGTGATGAGCTCCCAGGATTTAAAGCTCTGCAAGTGTTTTTAGCTGCCAGGACTTTTAACTCACATAACACAAGGTTTAAACACAGCTTGGATTGAAAATAATTCTTTCTATAGAAAGCTAAGATGGAAAATACACACAGGCAAGATTTTCCTGGGAGGATGAGCCTGGACTAAACAACATCTGCAGGTTCCTTCCAACCTCAGTGATCCTGGGATTTGTACCACAGAAACATCCAAATGTGGAGAACCAAACAGAAATTCACCCCATTCCTTTGGCAGGGCAAGAAAGTCTCATTGCCCATCTCTCCCTGTCTCAGGTCCCATCCATCCCTCCATGAGCACAGGATTCTCACATCCTGTGCCACCCTCTGGAACTCAGTGCATATGCTGGGCTCAAAGGATCAGAGTCCCTGCTGTCCCTGCTGCTTGCACACTCTGAAAGAACCACATATGCACCATGGCCAGGTTTTGATATGTATTTTTTTATTTCCCTGCAGTTTTCACTTATCAAGAACAAGTAACAGGGAAAGTTGTCTGAACTAGTGCATAAACAAACATTCGGAAACACCACTACACGTATCTAATGTACAAGAACCGTATAAAAAAAGTCACTAAAACACTACACTACCAAGGTGTCCAACAGCTTACAGTCAGACTTTTTCCAACCCGTTACTTGCCTTGTAGCCACAGGAAAACTCTCCAAAATTTGAAAAGACAATCTTGCCACNAAAGTGAGTTACTACATTAAATTTGCATGTATCGATCCATCCCTTTCCCCTGCACAGTAATAGAAAATACTATTTTGCCTTGAACTTCATATTTGACAGTGAAATGCCACTAAAGTATTTACCAAAAAGTCCATCTAGTCAAATTGTGAAACAAAATGAACCAAGTGAAAACTTTACATTTCCTTTAGAAAAAAATTACAAGAATTTTTGTTTCCTAGCTATGAATCTTTAACTTTTTTTTTTAGACACAAAGTTGCATTTATTTGTACAAGATACAAAATGTAAACATGGCAAAATAAATAGTTTAAACAAGTGATGCAGGATCCCATGTCATGCTCATGATCCCATTAAAGAATTATTTTTTAATCCATTCAGTTGCAAATTCAAGTGCAAAAGCATGATGATGAATATCTACTATTCAAGTAACAGAAATAATATTGATGATACAAATAAACTATTTTACAAGGTAGTGATTTTCCCAATTTTACAAAATTTACATTATATATCGACTTAATACACGATATAATCCCAGTCCATTCAGGGCTGTGTGAGCTCTCTGGGAGGCACAGAGAGCTGTGGTTGCATTCAGCTGGGACAGGAAGGAGCACACCAGGACACAGCTGGGGACACAGCTTGGAGGTTATGTCACCTCCATGGCCACTGTGGTCTCTGCGATGCCGTTCAAGCCCAGGCGCTCTGGTTCATGGTTCTCTCTGCAGGGGGAGGGAGAGCTCACAGTCAGAACTGATCTCCTCACACAGCTTCAGTCAGAACTGATCTCCTCACACAGCTTCAGTCAGAACTGATCTCCTCACACAGCTTCAGTCAGAACTGATCTCCTCACACAGCTTCAGTCAGAACTGATCTCCTCACACAGCTTCAGTCAGAACTGATCTCCTCACACAGCTTCAGTCAGAACTGATCTCCTCACACAGTTTTAGCCATTTCTTTCATATTTTCAACAGCTGTTAGCTGAACCTTAACACACACGCTTGGTACCTGAACCTTAGCACACGTGCTGCTTTATTTGGAGGTGAATACTGGCATTCAACAACTGCTTTATTATTGTGTTTATTATTATATTGTTATTTAACAATGCAGTCCCTTCTGCAAGATTATTGCCTTTCACTGTCCATTTCCAGCCTAAATTATGGATTAAATTCCAAAGTTCTTCTGAAGTTATCTTCATGAGAACTCAGCATTGGTTATTCTGTTAATGCACCAAGTGTTGTTGCAATTCCCCACCCATTCTGCTTTAGTACTAAGCTTTTACTCCTTTACCAATACCCATTTTTTACTGTTCCAATTCACAAACATGACTTTGTTTTTTGAAACATCATATAATCCAGGAGAGACTTCAAACAAAGCCCAAATATTGCCATTTTCAGCCAAACTTGCCAACTGCAAAGCTCCTGCTACTCCTATGAAACATCATCTAAAAATCTGAAGTAACAGTCCTGCTGTTCAATGAGAATAAATACCTTAATGGTTGGACTTGATGATCTTAAAGGTCTTTTCCAACCTAAACATTATGAATTATGATTTTATATGGAAGATAGGGGTTGTCACTTCTCTGGTTTGTGTTTCACATAAATGTGTAACACATATATCCATATGTAAATATAAAAATATGTCTGCCAGCCTGTACCTTAAAATATTGGTACACAATGATTTAGAGGGAACATGAGGAGAGTTTGTCAGAATCTATCTGAAAATGCTGCATGGGAAGGGACAAATGAAATGGTTAAAATTCAAACACAGTAGAGGCTGACCAAAACTAGTGGTGCCTAAAAGGCAGGGCAAGTTATTTGAGGGGTTAATTTGCAAAATCAGCTCTTGTGGTTTGCCAGGGCCATGCTGAAGGTGCTGAGAAACCTCTCAGAGGTGAACAGACTCCCCCTAGTGCAGGGTTGGGCACATCCATGGAGAGGACACAGCCTGAAGCTGCACCAGGGGAGGCTCAGGTGGGACTTCAGGAAGGATTTTTCCATGGAAAGGGCTGGCAAGCACTGGAGCTGCCCAGGGAGGGGAGGGAAGCCCTGCTGAGGTGGCTCTCAGCGCTCCGGCTCGCAGTGCTCAGGGTGGCTCACGGCTTGGACTCTGATTTTGTCGATTCCAACCCAAACAACTCCCCAATTCCAAGCAGAGCTGGGAGCTGCTGCAGCCCAGCCCTCACTCACCTTGCTATACTGCTGATGGCACTGCTGGGAGTTACCTTTGGCACTCTGTCCATGCTGGCAGCAACCGTGGCAAGTTTTAAGGCTGTTGGCGAGGGCGCTGAAGTCCGTGTATTGATATGAACATTGACTGGAGACACAACGCTGACGTTGTTGAGGTGCACAGCGCTGGGCAGGCAGGAATTGTTCATGGGGAGAGGCTGAGGGCTGCTCGTGCACAAGGCTGGGATTAAGTGGTTTGTGGTGCTGTGGCCAACTGTCCTTACGAGCTGTACAGTTGAGATCCCTGGGCTGGATGATAAAGCCATGTTGGTGGAGTACAAAGTTCTGGAGGTTCCTGTCACGGAGAATAAAGGGTGGGTATTAAAAAGGTGACATTTCTTAGATGGAAAGCCAAAGATTAACCTCGAGGGCAATGCTTTGAGTGTGTAAGTCATTCATGCTCATGGAAAAAGTCAGAAGGGGCAGCATGGCACACTCCCATGGATGCCTTAGGATTTAGCTTTTATGTTTTTCAGATCCTGTACTGCTTTAGGGTGTAACTAAAACTCCATAACCTGTCATCTCCTGTTCTCCCGTTTTATTCAGACAAACAGTCCCTCAAGGACACCTGACTGTCTCAGGCCCCAAGAAGTATAACCAAAAGTGAATTGGGGGGAGCAAACTGGGGGTAAATGACTTCATTACCTGAAGCTGGAATTGGAGGATTAACCCCTGATATGTAAATGGACCAAATTTATAATTATCTGAAGAACTCATGACCATCATCCATCTTTGGTGCAGCCCCTGGGAGGCTCTGCCTGCCCAAGGTGCACCTATTGAAGGCCTTTAATAAATACCCACTTTTATTCTGTTAATCTTGTCTGGCTCTGTTCCAGGCATCACCATGTGCCTGATCCTCCCCCCCTCAAAGCACTGCCCTCCCAGATATGAACTCAAGAGAATGACACACAGATCTCTCTCTAGCCTGGAACTGCTCCAGTTTATTGATTTTATTCAGTTGTGGTTTTTTCTCCCTCTATTCATTTCATATTATCATTAACCCAGCCTGGCAGAAGGTCTATAAAACTAATCACATCATTAGCTGCTAAAACAACAAATTACTTTAAAAGCCTCTTCTTTGTCTTGGCAGCCCAAATCCCATTTGCCTCTTGGCACTGTGGTGACAGCACCAGCACAAGCAGCCCCACAGGAGGAGGGCTGGGAGGGGGCACTGAGTGCCCATGGCTGCCCTTTTTGGGACAAATCTTAAATGCAGGGAAAGCTGAGGCTAACAGTGATGTCAGAAGAACTGCCAGTAATAGTTGGAGAGTGCATTTTTGGTTGAATATACAAGTGAGGTAACAAGCAAATAATGAATCAACTTTTCCATTTCCTTCTCAAAGTACTTAAATGTTTTAAGCAGGTGATTTATTCTTTCATTACACACTGGCATTGGTTTTGAAATGCTGTTGTTTGGACTTTTGATCAGAACAGATTCTTAGAAGATAAAGACTACTAAAAGAAAAGCAAACAATGCTTTTCCAATGTAAAGAGCACTTGGTGGTTTTATATCCATTTAAACAACATCTATTGGACAAGGCTCTCAGGGACAGGGTGGGATTCTTGGGGCTGTCCTGTACAGAGCAAGGGGCTGGACTTTGATCATCCTTGTGAGTCCTTTCCATCTCAGGATATTCCATGATTCAAACCACTGCTCCAAAGGGCTTTAGAGAAGAATATTTAAAACGATCACAACTAAGAGATTTGATTTTTTTCGTTGTGGTTGTTTATTAATATTTTAGAACTCAGCAAGAAGATCAGTTGATAAATCAGAGCAGCTGATACTCTCAGCTGATGCCAGAGCAGGATTTCCAAGGGCTCCTCACCTGAAGGCTGGACAACACCGTTGATATTGTTGTGGCTGGTGTTCTGCTCCTTGGTCCCCTCGCTGCGCCCGGGGGCCGGGGCACTGACCACTGCAGAGGCAGCAAAGTGGGCACTGGCTGAATCCAGGGTTTTGGACATGCAGTCAGAGGTGCTGGAGCCCTGCAGGAAGAGGAGAAGGTGGTTCTTAATCATCCAATACAAAATGAAACGTGCCTTAGGATTGCTTCAGTGCACAGGTAAAGCAAATAAATAAATACAGCTTCTACGTGCAACCTGAACGTTGAATATTTCTGTGTCACCAGAGTGAGGAAAAATCAGAAATTTGTGTCCAAATGAGGGTTAAACAAGTGCTGCCCAATGCAGCCAGGCCAGTTCTCAGCACAACAGATCACTTTTGCTGTGTGCTGTTCAGCCTGGAGAGGGAAAGGGTCAGGGGAGAGCTCAGAGCCCCTGGCAGGGCCTAAAGGGGCTCCAGGAGAGGGACTGGGGACAAGGGCTGCAGGGACAGGACACAGGGAATGGCTCCCACTGCCAGAGGGCAGGGCTGGGTGGGAGATTGGGAATTGGGAATTCCTGGCTGGGAGGGTGGGGAAGGGCTGGCACAAGGTGCCCAGAGAAGCTGTGGCTGCTCCTGGATCCCTGGAAGTGCCCAAGGCCAGGCTGGATGGGGCTTGGAGCACCCTGGGATGGTAGAAGGTGTCCCTGGAAGAACTGCATGGGCTTTAAGGTCCCTTCCAACCCAAACCAGCGAGGATTCCCTGTGTTTGGAGATGTTTCCTCTAAGGAAGCAACCATGTCTTAAACCTTCCCTGTTCTGTCTCCAGGCAGGGAATGCTCTGCAGCTGCAAATCTCAGGGATGTTCAGTCTTTGTGGTACCTCCCCTGTGTGACTTGTGCCACAGAACAACTGCCCAGCACATTCTGGAATCCCACTTACTCCAGTTTCTACTGGAATGACTCACCACTCTTATTGGAAAGAACATCAATTCTGCAATTTCAATTTATCTTAACTAAGAAAATGACTTTGCACAGAAGCTTGAAGTGTTTTAAAGATCCAAAATTCATTTGTTTTGTTTAAATATTCTGGCATCGTGTCTTTACACTTACAAAAAATGTCATCAGTATCTGCCAACACAGAATCCCTGATTAATTGAAGGAGAAAACTTTGAGGGGAAGGGACAACCAGCACAAGCAATTAGATACAAAATGCTCAAAGTAATATACATTTTCCTAGTAATAGACAACAGCAACAGCTTTTATATTTTATTGGGTAGAAGCTAACAGAAAACTAAGTGCAATGGAAATACATTTTTCCCTTGCAAGGGATTCCAGAGGAAAAATGGGGTTCTTTTAGAAGCCAGAATATACAAATATGCAAAGCTCTCTTGTTCTTCTCAAAGATACCAATTTTTAGTGCTCACTGAACATCTGTTCATAACAGAACACGTTACCTCACAAGGTAATTTTAATGAAATCTCTTCAGAGCACTTACAGACAGTGAAAACAGGGAAAGCTGAGAGCACACACGGATATTTTTACACTGATAACTCTGTGGATACTCAGGTAACATATCCAGCCACAAAGTCTCTTACTCAACTTGTAAAATGCAGCCAACTTAATAAAAAACCCCTGAGCAAAGTGTTTGAAATCCCCCTGAAGATGTCCCACTTTTTCTGGGGTGTCCTTTGGTCGACAGAGATGAACAAACCAGGGTGAGGACATGCAGGGTCAGGGTGGGAGCAGTACCTGTGCTTTTGGATGTGTCTGTTGGGAGGAATGCTGAGATTGCTGCTTCTGCTGCAGCTGGGCCAGCTGCTGCCTCTGCATCTGCACTAACTGCTGTTGGTGTGTCTGGAACTGCTCCTCTGTGATCCCCCCTGTGACTATGGGAAAGAAAGGAGCCACAGTTACACAAAACACTGGTGTGGAAAAGGCAAGAGCACAGCTAAGGGGGGTGACAGGTGGCTGAAGGTGACAGAAATCGTGTCAGATGCACCCAAAATCTTCAGAGATCATGTAAAGGAGAGGTCAAGCTGTGTTCTGTTTGTTGTGTTCTTGCATGGAATCAATTTGTAACAAAAGAATTCAGAGATCTCCTTGCTTTTAAGCAGTTTCTATCTTTGGTGGTTTTATCCCCAGTAGTAGCTTTAGGCAAAAGCTTAAGAGACATGATTTTCCTGGCTTTGAGGGAAGAAGCACAGTCTAAAAATCAGAGCTGGGCTGAGCTGGGTGTCTTCTCTCCCAGTGAACACTGGGAGAGGATTCCTGGACCATTTCCTTTCCTACAGCCCCTTGCTGTTCCTTTCCAACAGAGAAGGGACTCTGAGGGAAGCACACATCTGGCAGAGGAGATTTTCCCTGCCAATTACTGTTTTAAATGCACTAACAGTGTAGGGGTGCCACAAAAGGTTTATTTTTGAGAACCAGGTTAATGCCACCCCAGTAATTTCACAGGCCCAACACATGAAGGGGATGAAGTTGGAAAAGCTGGTTTGAATATCCTCCCCCTGAAGAATTTGCACACTTGGTAATGTGAAGATACTGACAGGGGTTTCGTGCTAAATAAAACCTGAGCTGTGTGCAGTGAACCCAAGAAGCAAAGAGAGAATTCACTTTTCCAAGATTGCCATGAACACATTTCAACACTTCATCCTCAATTCTGTTTTTCCAGGACTGAAGGTGTGCTGCACCTCAAACACCTGGATTCTCAGGAATATCCCCTGATCAAGGGACACTGAGCTAACATTAAAACACAGAGTTATCCACCTTGCAGGGTTTGGTTCTTCCATTTACCACCTTTAGTACTCAGGGTTATAAATAAAATACCTGAATTAGGACTGCTTAGACATCAGAACTGAAACTTCTTTACTGCTATTATTAAAGCAGGTTTCAACTATGTTAGGAAAGCACTTAAAAGTCCAATTACTTAAAAATTACTCCACTTAAACTCTAGCAATATTATAATTTCCAACTTAAGTTTATTTTGCATTTAGCTTTACTTTGTTCCTCTTGCAGATTCTTACCTAGAATTTAACTCCAAGTTCAATCAGCTCAACCCTCAACATTCCCTCACAAAACACATGGCACTGCTGAAGGCACCAGGGCCAAGAACAGCATTATGGAATATTACAGATATTTCTATTTTTAAGTTCTGAGGTAACAAATCCCAGAAAACGTGTTTTGTTTTATAGAAAGCTGTTTAAGAACAAGGTGAGATTTCATGTTTTCAATCTCCTTTCCTTCCCAGTTTGTCACAGACCACAAAGTCATGGAATAGTCTGTTAAGAGGATACAGGGAAGGTAATGCAGAATTCAATATTCCCTTACTGTGCCTGTCTGTGCCTGAATTTCAGGTATTTATCCAGTGGCCAGGCTGAGCTCAGCTGTTCACCTTGTTATAAACCTGCAGATGTTCATTAGCACATTAAATATCATTTGTTTCTGCCAAATCAAACACTTGGAGGGTCCTGGAGGAAAAAAAAGAGCAAACTTTGACCATGTCCCAAGGCAGCCTCTGAGGTCCAGGTTAAAAGTTCTGCAGCTTCAGGAGATTTTTATTTTATCACAGCCTGACTGGGCTGAAAAACTGCACCACAACAGGGGAAAAAAGTCACCTCAGCTTTCCCTTCCAGGGAAAATAATCCAAACTTCTCCTTGGAAGGTTTGGATGATGTCACTTCTCTCAGGATTTGAAGGCTTTAACCAAAGATCAGTTTTGCAGGCTGCCCCAAAAGTGGCATTGCTTTAATTACTCCTATATGGTAATGAAGGCTGGGGAAAAAATACCCCTAAAAAGTTAAAGTTTGTTCCAAAACCAAAACCCTTCAGCTGGGAATAGCATCATGTGCATTTGCCCTCTCTCTAGGGACAGGCTTTTCCCATTTGCAGTGCTTACAACATGAGCAAGAGAATAATTTAGCTCCAGAAACTGGTTCTTGATTCATGCACTCATCAGGTATTCTGAAAAAAAGTCTACTCACAGACTTTTAAAATAATAAAAAAAAATTCTGTCTCTACAATGCATTTGAGGAAATACCAGAGTTGCTTTACTAATTCAGGGAAAAATTTAACACAGAGGTAATTTTAAATATTCTTGTACACCAAAAATCAAAGCAACTCCCCAGTTCTCTCTAAAACAAAACAGTAATAAAAATAAAAATAATCAGTTTAAGTGCTGCCACCATTTCCTCTGGAGGGAGTATCAAATCAGCTGTAAAATTAACAGATTTCAACAATTACTTCCCAAAGAGAATGACTTCAGTAAATGCAATGACAGTGTCTGTGTTCATTTAGTGCACAACCAGACTCTGACCAGCCCTTTTACAATTTATTCCCTATTAAAGTGAGAAAACCCAACAGCCTCTTGCTGGTTCAGTTATTGGGGGAAGAATTCTGTTGTCTGTTGTGTCTGATCCTGTTCCAGAACTGCAGGATCTGGCTTGTCATTTAAATCTGTGACAAAAAAGGTCCTCCCCAGCCATAAATTCCATGCATAATGTACTTCAGCTACTGAGGGATTTCCATTTAATTTAAATGTATTCCTCAGATGATTTCTAAAATTATACCACGAGTTTATTACTATTCCTCTAAAAAGTGGCTGTGATCCATCAGATTTGGTTTCATTCATTTTCCAGCTACTTCTTTACCAGCTCTTGGTGTTTAGCAATAATCCCATCACACTGAACTGCCCATTTGTGCCCCAGCTGGGATTCCTCAAGGTCTTTAAAAAATAAAATTATATCAAATATGTAATACTTTCTATCTGGTTCTTTCATGCAGCAGGAAAATGCTCCTGTGCCAATCTGTTCATGGCAGAGAAGAACCTAAAGGTGACACTGACCATACTGAGAAGCTGGGGAAGTACTGGGCTGGAATAAATATCCTGAGCCTCTGTCAGAACAATTTAATAGCACCCAAGGATTCCAGAGATACATTACTGGACAATAAATACCCATTCCTGCAGCTTTAACATTCTACAGGCACAGGAATTACAGAATTCAGGGTCAGTCCATTCTATGGTTTCACTATCCTGGTTTACAATACAGGATGGAGCAGGGATATGCTCATGTGCTTGCTGTTGTAGGAGATCTCATTTGCTGGATCTCAAATTCTTCAGATTTTTGGAGAATCATATCATTATCACTCACTCATGATTATAAAGAAGTGACAGTGTTAAAACTTGAGTCATTACAACTCCAGCTCATGAAGCAGGTGATGCAAACACTGCTCAATTTAAGCTTAAAGCAATTTTTTCACCACTGTCAACATTTTTACCATTTTCAGACCTTTTCTCACTTGCTCAGGGCACTCAGGAACTTCCTACATTTGTCTGAGTCAAAAATGAAAACTGACAACAACAAAATTGAGCCACAGCCACCCTCCTCCCCATGAAACCACCAGATTTGTTTTGCATTCATCACGAGCATTCTCCTACCCTTAAACAAGGTTAGGCCAATTAGTGCCATTAAGACACAATTAGACCTAAACAATTCTTCATATGAGCAGAATCCCTGCTTTGAATAATGTTTGAATCCAGCACTTCAAACTCCAATGGAAGCAAAGCAGGAGGAAGAAGTGTTTGTGGGAAGTTTCTGTATGTTTTAAGAAATTTAAAATAGTCAGGTTGTAGTTGTGGTTAGCTCCACGCCGGTGCTGATGATCTCATCAGTCCAGCCACCAAGAAAACCCCCAAAATTCAGTATTTTAAATCCCAGGAGAAGCCAAATCCTTGCCTACCTGATATGCCATTCTTGCTGGTGTTCAATAAAGCTACAGATGCTGCAGAGACTCTTTTATTATTCACAGTCTGCCCTGCTTTCCTTGAGGTACATTCTTCACTATCACTGTCCTGGAGATTGAGTAGCCTGGGCTGGAAACACTGCAGTCGACATGATCTGATATTGCTTAGGATTTCAGGAAGGGACAGTCTGTTTTCACAATGTTTATTGGAAGCATTGGTCCGTGAAAAATTAGAAGAAAAGTCTAAAGTCTGGGAAGAGCTTGAAAAACTGTTCAGCATTTCGGGGTCAATCTGCCTCAAGACAGGATCATGTTCTGTGGATATTCGGTCCATGATAACCCTGATGGAAGAGGAGGAGGAAAATCATTAGGTCTTTAGTATTTTATCCTTTGAAGGGGAATGAAGAATTAAAAACAAGGCAATTGTACCTTCCACCCCTGCCAATCCTCCTCCTTGCAAATCCTATACATCTCCTTGGGATTGTAAGGGTTGTAAGGCAATGCCTGAACCTCAGTTTGTCCAATTCTGCCAATTCGGGGCTTTCGGACGAAGGATTCGTTTGGTCCAAACGAGGCTGTGAAGAAAGAAAAGGCAACTTTATACTCCAAGGGTGCTTTGAAAAGGACACTGCTGGTTCTCAAGCACAGGAGAGAACATGTGGTTTATGTTGAGTTAACCAGTAATAGCTTCAGCAGTTCAAAAATAAACTCTAACATTTAGGCTGCTAAATACTCGGCTTCTAACAGCAATGGAAAAGTTGGAGAAAATGAAGATAAAAGTTTTCAGTCATCTCAACATCTTTTGGCAAATGAATTAACTCATAGGCTAAGGGAAAAAAAGAAAGGAGGATGAATTCTAAGCAAGTGGGAAGTTCAGCTTTCAGAGCCAAGCAGAAAAGGGGATGTTCCTGCAATTGTCTTTGGACTCACCAAAGCATCAAAGCTCTGGTGGTGAGAGTGGGAACAGAACTCCAACATCAGCACTGTACCAACCTGAATTTAAAGTAAGCACCACTAAACCCAAGAGCACAGCAGAATATTGCATCCACTTACAGCATAATACTGGCATCCTGCTCTTCTCCTGAAAGCACAAGGCCCATCAGGATCATTTTCCTCTTCTGCTTCTGAAACTGGTGAGGGTACCTAGACCAGAAAACAACATCATTCAACAACTGCCACATTTGTGTAACTGTATTTATAATAAAGTTTGTGTTTACGTAAAGTGAACTGTCGTGTTTATATAGCAAAGCACAGCTTGGAAGGAAAACTCAGTTTATACAAGGAGCTTTTAAATATATTCAGAGTTGGGACAAGGCAGGCTGGCCAAGTGGCAGCTAAGTGGAATTTGTGCCTCGTGCACACTGAGATTTTGGGGGTTACCTGTGGGTACTCATCCTCATCAGAGCTGTGGAAGTCGTACTGTTTGATGTCACTCTTGCTGAGCACAGGCAGGGGCTCAGCCAGGGGCTGAGGGGTCACCACACACTCCAGCTTGGGCTTCTTCAGGTACTTCTTCTTCTGACGGACAACATCGGACACCTCCTCCTTCAGAGAGGAGTGGTGAGGATGCTGCTCAGGGAAAACAAACAGAAAATTCTAAAAACTAACGTTTTTAAGCATTTTAAAAGCATGAGAAAACTTCATTACTTCAAGACAGGGTTGCTTGCCTTCCAAGGCTCTGCAGATGTTTCAGACACATCATGCAAAATTTACTGAACATATTAAACCCCAGCACTTTTTCTGATTGTTTTTACAGGTTATTTATTAATAATTCTTTATATAATTAATTTATTTATTAATAATCAGAGACCTCTGGAGCCATGTGACTGCCTGAGAGGCTCCTCACTCTGCACTACACACTCAGTACATTGCCATTGAAATTCCTCTTGCAATTATTTTCTGAGATCTCATACTTCCCCGGCCCTTTCAATTTTCTGAACTGCTTGGACACGTTCAAAAGAAACAATTTAATTTGTTTCCTGTTTCTCACAGAGCTGACACTTTTGAACAGATGTGATGGTATTTGGGTTGGCTATTTAAGATTTTTCTCACACACACACTCTGCAATGAGCAATTCCATTGATATTGAACTGTCCACTTGAACACAAATGTTATTAAACTTCAAAGCTCCCACTTGAAAAGATTATTTCACTTGCAAAATTCTCCATTTGAAGGAGAAGCATCAGTGCAGTTTTTAAAGAGTGTTTAAATTTACCCTGAATTAACACTCATCAATAAGAGTCTGACTGAAACTAACTCCAGTGACGGAGCTTGGCTTGGGAACTGGAGGAGAAACACGAGGAATGCCAAAATTCCTGGGGAAGCAGGCATTACTCTGGGCTCTGTATGGAATTCTGGGACCACTAGGTGTCGCAGGTGCTAAATACAAATTTCCAGAGGTCTTCAACTCTCAGCCTCACCCTCAAGCATTTTAACTCCTAACAGTTCAGGTTATTTGTTCACAGACAGGTATGAATTCAAAATATATCCAAAAAAATGATGATTCCAAAGGAATGATGATCCCAGGAATAAGAGACTCATGGCTGGGAAAAAAATCCTACCTTAACTTTACATTCTTGAACTTTGTGGTGGTTCCCATTGTGGAGAGATGATGGAGTTGTGCCCATCTCTTTTTCAGGTCTGTTCAGTTTCACTTCATTGAGGATTTCACCTCCATAATCACCCAAATGGTACCTAAAAAAAAACCAGATTAAAACTATAGGGCTGCATTTCCACTGGGAAATGTCTGAAAGACACAAACCAGTGTCTTCCAATTGTCTACACAAACCCCCTTCTCTTTTAGCTCCTAAAGTTTATGGTGCTATAATAAATAAATTATGAGACATGATTTCAAAGTCATTTAATAAAAATTTTAACCTTGGTTTCTATAATCTGGAATTTTACCTTTTCTCCACAACTTCCAACGTTAAATGCAACAGCTCCCGTTTTGTTTTCTCTCTCCTCTTAATCATCTCCAAAATTGTTATGGCTCTGCTAAACTCCCTCCTTAATTTCAACATCTTCTCATAAGATGCTTCATCGTTCTTTCGGTTCTGTTGAGAGATGAAACCAATTTTTAGTCAAAAGCAAAAGCCATGAGGCACAAACTGCAAAAATAAAGTTATATAATGCTGTTGCAAACGAGGCTCATGAGGACACTCCAAAGCAGCTTTTCCTAAAGCAGATCCTACTTGGCAAACAAAGCCACAAAAAGCAAACAAACCCTGTTTTAAGTGTAAACTGAGAAGAACTTTTCAGCCATTTCCCCCCATGTTTTGTTCAAGATTCCAGATTAACCCACTGGAAGTTTGTCAGAACAAGGAATTCAAGCCTTGGTTCCTACAAAACCTTCCCCACCTCTATTCCACACACAGTAAGGCTGTGCACGTGTACAAAGCAAAATGCTCATTGCAGATTACAGGTTCAAATCATTCCATGCTCTAAATACCAAAACCTGGGAAATTGTTTCTCCTTTTCCCACAGAAAGGGAAGCTCCCAGCCCAGCAAGTTGTGTGTGTGCCAGGCACTGCCCTGAGTTACAGCTCAAAAAACGGATGGATGGTAAAACATCCCCTGTAAGATACCGGACAGGGCTCCAAATTCTCCAGGAATGCAGAACTGCAAGCAGCACTTGCTGCCAGGTCACCTTTCTGGTCTGCATCTTCTCAGTCCTCCTGCGGAAGGCCACGTAGGGGTCGTTGTTGGTGGAGCCATCCCTCTTCTCCTGCTTGATCTGGGGGATGAGCGAGGGCCCCCGGCAGTTCTTGCGCTTCCTCACCCAGTAGTCGTAGACAGCCTTGATCAGGTAATCGTCCTCGTTGAGCAGCAGCTTGGCCTCCTGCAGGGTCACCAGCTGCAGGGGACAGGGAAAAGGTGAAGCTGGGATGGGGGTGCAAGGAAGGGCACCACACACTCATTGTGCACTTCATTTTCCAGCACCAGAGTAAAAGGGATGAGAAAACATTCATGGAAATTGAAGCCGCCAGTTGTTCTTCTCAGTTTTTCTAAACCAGCAGCAACTCTTTCATCCAATGGTCTAGAACTCCATCAAGCTTTCATGAAATCTGAGAACATTTTGAAACAACTACAAGCACAGGATAGAAAGAACTTAGTACAGTTTGCAGGTCATGATTTGGGAATCACTTTAATCTATTTTTTCCTAAAAAAAAAGTTTCTTATTGGTTAATCTTTATTAATGTGCAATTCTTTGCAGTTGGATGTTGATGCCCCTAGAAGTGAATTTACTTCTTAATTATTCCCCCCCAAATTTTATTCCCATCCCTGTTCATTCCAGCCTGGAGACACAAAGCTGTTCACTAGTTTGCTAAGTTATTTCAGTAGGTGGTAGTTCTACACAGGTCATTTAAAGATAAAAATTAAATCTATGTTCAGCTTTTTATATGGAAATCAGAATCTAAATAAATGCTAAAGTATCTCTAAATAGTGCACTAGTTTAACAGGCTCATATCATCTTCAACCCAGCCATTAAATAAAAAGCAAATAGTACCTCTAGTATTGCTTAAAAAGAAGCCAGGCAGCACTTCATCTGCCCCATAATTTGAAAAATATCAACTGAACAACTTAATTTACACTTCTGCAATGTGTCAAACTTAAATCTTGTCCCTGCGTTAGGAGAAGCAAAAAAAGGAAACAACACATTTTGGAAAGTTAAGGAAATCCTGAGTGTAACCATGGCTACTCTGCAAGTGTTAATTCCAGCCAGAGCAGAATAAAACCTTCACAATCTAGGGTAGAATTAGAAAAGCACTGAACTGTTCTTTTAGAAACAGGAAAAGGTATTGCTTAGAAATCATTTCAGTTTTATCTTTTGCTCCCTCTTCTCCGTTAACTTATTTCTTAGCAAAAATAAATCAGCTCTGCTGGGAGTGCACAGCTGGGAAAGTGAAGCTGAGCCTGTGTGCTCGTGTTTGCTGGCAGATGCAGAGTCTGCATTGCATTCCCTGCTGAAATCAGAATGCCCAGGAGGAAAGCCTGGAACCCCTTCTGGCTAGGGAGAGCATTCCCAGCAATATCCTTTCATATTCCAGGGATAAGGCTGAGAATTGGGAGGCAGCACTCAAACCTCACCAGTCACTTCCCTTCCCAGGCTCCAAAAACCTGCAAGAGCTGCTTTTATCTACAGAGAAAAACCTGTATTCTTGTAACGCTTCATTTTTCAAAAGCACCTTCAAATTTTAAATTTAACTTCGTTACTCCAGCAAAGAAAGGTGAAAGCAGCATTGGAAGGATGAATATTGATCATAAGGAGTGATCACCAGAATGGCCTGAACTAAAAGCCAAAACAGGGCTGTCCTTTATCAAAGCTCCAACAAAGCCAAGCACATGTTCAACAAGTATCACCCAATGTATTCCCTCTTTTTCCCTTCATTCCCAATTTCTTAGCATAGTAAGAAATCTCTGCCTTTCTGAAGTTGCTCTAAGATGGAGAAAAATAGAATAATTTGGCCTTTTACCAGACAGCACTGAACTAAATCAGGTTAAGGAACTGAGGCAGAGCCATGGATCCCACAAGGGATTTTTCACTCCCACAAAGCCTCATCTCCCTGGGAAATAACTCCACCTGTTTCAAACCTGACCTGCACAAACTGATCCCTCAGGTGGAGTTTTGCAGTAAATATTTTGGGTTGTAAGACCCTTCTCCAGACACTGCCCTCCTGGAACAGCTCAGGATCTGATTTAACACTGGTACAAGGTGAATTCACTGTCTGTGCTTCCAACCCTCAAAAACCAACCTAAGTCAACATCCAGCAGGAACAAATGTAACAAAATTTGGATTCTCATCTGTTTAGAGCCATTTCTACACCTACTGATCATCACAAGCCTATTCCACACCAACAGTGGTAAAACAAGCTGTGTGCCTCTAACACACTGTGGTCAGCAATTAAAACTGCCAATCAATCTCTGCAACCCCAAAAGCTCCTTCCCCACCTGTTTTATCTGAAGTTACCAATACTGACACAGGATACAGCAATGTCATTTCTGTGGAACTGCAGACACTCAAACACACTTCTCCTGTTAGCAGGAAATAAAACCAAGTACCCACCTAGAACCACCCCCCAGGAAAGCAAAACCTCTCAGTGATTTCTTCACACCTTACCTGACTGGAACTGGCTTTCTCGAGTCTGTCAACCATTATTTCAAACTGCAGTGGCTTGATTTCCATCTTCCTGTTCAGCCTGTTCAGTAGGGTCTCATCCTCAGAGTCCATATCATAATCTGGCTGTTCATTGTCCAGATTAAAGGCTGGAACACAAGAAATTGAAATGCTGGGTAAGTAACACACTCTGGACACACATCAGAAATCAAAAATGACTGAGAAAATCCCAGACCAGCACCTCTCTGCCAGAACACTTTTTTAAAGCTAGAAAGTTTCACCATTTAACACAACACAGGTAGAAGTTGCTTGTCTCCAACTTCCAATATGAAAGGAATCCAAGAAGTTTCATTTTAAGTGACTTGAAGGGGTGACAGGCACAGAAACTTTCAGGGATCTTTGCAAAACAAGAGCAAAGATGCCTGATGGTATTGATATAACACAGCTCCTCCAGAATATCATGGGAAGACAATAAGAACTAAACCATTTTCAGTCAAATCCCAGACTTGGAGAAAAAGCATTTACACTGAAGTTCCAATATAAATTCTGTTGCCCATTTTTAAACAGTACACCAAACCTAAACTGTTAAAGTATTTAGTATATTAAACTTTCTCTTGTTTTATGTAACTGTAGAAATGCTAGACCAATCCTATGGGAACTGTTACTTCTTCTCCAAAACCACCTCAGCTGTGGATGGCAGAGCCTGACAATTCCTTCAGGCTCTCCAAATAATCAGTTCTCAACTTCTCAGCAAAGCTCATCTTTATTACTAATTATGCTAATTAGTTTCCATACTTGACAAAGTTTCTGGTCCTATAAAAGCAGAAGGAAGTTCTCATTCAAGTAACACAACAGAAATGAAATTTTACAATAAATGTGAGTAAATTGCATATGACAGTAAGAACTGTTAATAGAAACATTCATTGTACACTTAATAAAACCCTGAAGGGGTGACACACCAGGTCCAACACTCCCAGTAATTCAATCAGCAATGGAATAACAGCAGTTAATTGGCCTGATGAAATATATTCTATTCTTAACAGACAAACAACACTATCTTATCTCTATGCTCTTCACTTGTGGTTATACCAAGTGCTAATTTAAAAACCTCTGCTACTGAGCTGCTCTGTGTGCTCTGAGAGCAGCTTAAAACAAAAAGCTGGAAAAGCAGGAGCAAAAGAAAACCACAAAAAAGTCTTTAAAACAAATGCCAGTATTTTCCCTCCCACAGGCAGGAGGTCAGCAGTGTCCTTCCACATCTCTCTGTGATCCAGTGCAATAAGTGAGCCAAACCACTACCAGTATTTCTTTATTCAGGCACAGAAACCCAGCCAGATGCAGCTGGGAAGGGCTAAAAAGCAGCTCCTCAGCATCTTCAGCTCAAGCTGGTCCCTCTCAGAGGAGACACTGCCCAACTGTACCAACTGTGACAACAGCACTTGGCCAGAAGAGTTCTCTGACCTGCCACACACTGGAACAGTTTATTGGAGGAGAAATTAATAACAGGCTGTAACCATGTGTCAAGAACTGCTGGTAGTATTAATTCAGTAATACAACTGGCATGGTGAGTTTATTTAAGACACTGTCACTGGGCATGTGACCAAGAGCTCTCCCACAATTAACTGTGTATGAGATTTAAACTGCAGCTTTCAACATCAGATCTGCCTCTCCAGCAGATCACTGCTCACATGTGCACTGAAAACCATTAAAGTCCACAAAAAGCTTGTTTGCCCTCAGGCAGGTGTTGGTTTCACACCAGAAAAGATGTCAACCTATTGTCTGTCAGTAGATAATTCAATAATCCCCTGTGGACAAAATGTTTCCAGGCAGTTTTTCCAAGCTAGAATATCAGTGAGCAGGAGGATCTCTGATCCAGTGAGAAGATGTGATGTTGTTATAAACTGTGAGCAGTGTCAGTAAACTTCCCTTCATTTCCACAATGGGAAAAGAAGAGTCATAAAAGGTGTTGAACCATCCACCTTCCAGAATAAAATCAGCATCAAGTGAGAGGCAATTAGGAGACACTGAGACAAGCAAAAAGAAAAGAAAAAGCCCAACCATTCCACCAAAAAGTATCTTAAAATATCCATCACCCCCAGGAACACAGTGTGGACAGCAGTGATGGGAAGGCAGGTTACTCCCAGCACCCTCAGTGAGCCCGTGGTGCACCTCAGCTGCAAGCAGGGGGTCCCTCCCCCTCCCTCCTCACTATTTTGATAAATATTCAAGATAAGATAAAAGGCATCCCACAGGTACTTGCCAGGATCAGCACACATCAAACAAATCCAATCTCATTTTCTTGAGCAAACCCCCATGATTCCTGTGAGAACAGCAGTGGCCCTTGTCCCACATCCCACTTTTCATGTTTTTCTGCCACCAGCAATGTTCTGTTTGTTGTGACCTGTATTTATCAGTTCCCTTTCAAAGACAGGAGTTTCCAGGGGGGTGCAGGTCAGTGACACTTGGGGATGGAAGCAGCACCTGTTTCCTGCAGACAGGATGGCCACAAACTCTCAGCAGCCTGGGGAGGTGGGAGAGCCTCAGCAAGTGCCAGGTTACCACTTCTCCTTTGGAATTAATCCACCCACAGCTGGCTTGTCCCAGCAGTGTGCCACCCATGGAAGTGTGCTCCCCCTCATGTCTCAAACACACTTTCAGCAACATCCTTAATCACCAGTTTTCTTCTTTCCCNTGATCCCACCTGGGAAATTTCTCCAGGAACATCCCAGTGATCCCAGCTGGAAAGTTTCTCTAGGAATGCTCAGGACTTGCTGGTTTGCTGCTGCAAACACATCCCAGTGATCCCACCTGGGAATTTCTCCAGAACATCCCAGTGATCCCACCTGGGAAGTTTCTCCAGGAATGCTGAGGACTCTTGGTTTGATCCCTGCTGTTGCAAACACAACATCCCAGTGATCTCACCTGGGAAGTTTCTCCAGGACTTGCAGCTCTGCTCGCTGCTGTTGCAAACACAACACCCCAGTTCTCACCCTCTGCCACTCCACCCACTCCCAGCAGTACCTGCCAGAGGGATTTGCTTTTTTGTTTACTTGAGCTCCCCTGGAGCTGAGTTTACACCAACTCACACAAATGCAATTTGTTTCTCAGTGAGGTTACACTGAACTGGGTTTAACTTGACTAAATGACCTCATTTCATTTAGCAAACTAAATTAAAGCTGTGGTTCCACACTCACTGCAGCTGCCACAGGCAGGAGTTCCCACTGATCCCAGTGCTCCCAGTGCCTTCCCTCCCCAAAAGCACAGCCCTGCCACCCTCTGTGCCAACAGCAGCCACCAGGCTGAGCCAAGGCAGCAAACTGACAAATACAGAGGGCCACTCAACCAAAAAATGAAACTTTCCACTAAAAAGTTCCTTTTAAGGATGACTGGAGCTCATTCCCCACTTCATGGGCATTGTTTCATTGTTTCTGTGAGGGGACACTTGTCTTCCATCCCCTAAGATCTAATTTAGGTCCAAATTTACCAACTTCATCTCTTTGCTCATTATTAACAACTTAAAATGCATCTCCATGTAATTGATGCTACAAATATTCTTGGGAAATTATGAAGCATGCTGGAACAATTAGAATAGTTCATGGTTTTTTCTTTACATTCAGCTCAACATCAGCTCTGTTGGTTACTCACAAATTCTAGGCTTTACAAAGAAATTAACTTATTCACAAATTCCAGGCTTATTCACAAATTCCAGGCTTATTCACAAANCAGAAAAATTCCAGGCTTATTCACAAATTCCAGGCTTTACACAAAGAAATTAACTTTTCTCTGCTTGGAACCACTGACCTAAAGAAACAAATGTAAAAAAATATTAAAATCTTAGGCTACCAGAATCCCAGCAAAACAGCATTTGTCAGAAATACCCAGCAGTAAGTCTGGATTATGGTATGTGTCCTCCTGGCATTTTCCAGCAGTTTATGTAACTTCCCTGGCCAAAGTGGGTATTGCTGCTATTCGTGCTTTAAGCATTAAAAGAGAATTTCTAAGCAGTTTATGTAGCATAAAGCTGCCTTGTATCACACCTACTCCATCCAGAATATGTGGGAAAATTTCTCTTGGAGCAGTATCTGATATTTATCTTCAGCTCAAATACCTTCTGTAATTCTGTCCAGAAAGACTGTGAGTCTCAACAAGACAAAGAAAATTTTGGCATAATATATTTAACATTTTTAGACATGTTTATTAACAGTATTCACAGTGTTTCTGGCAGTGCCCAACAAAGAGCAGAATAAAATACATTTCTCCATCAGCAGCTTGGTTTCACATCATTCAGCCTTGCCTTGCTTCCAAGTTTGTTTATTAAGAGAGAAACAATTCCTTTTAATTGATTTTTCCCCATCACCTCTATGATCTGTATTGCATCACAGAGGACCCTGAGCACATTATTTCCAAAATCTCATATTTTGTAAATAAATAGAAAAAATTGGACACTTCACCAGGTTGCTGAGAAATGATGCAATAAAAAACCAAAGGTTTTGCTACAAAAGTAACTCCTGGGAGGAATCCAAGTGACCAAATAACCCCCTGAACCACAACCTGCAAAGGACAAACATGAACTGTGTGCCAAGGAACCACTGAACTGTCAGAGTGTCACTTGTCAACACATCAACCAAAAAGAAGTGGGAAAATTAATCCACAGCCCACAAGTTTAGATGAACGAGATCTCCTAAGACATAAGGTAAGCTCGTGCAGAATACTTTGTTTTATCTCTGAAATAAACTCAGAATTCCCTGCTGGAATGGATTTCTTCAGTTTTAGCCAAACTCAGAGAGAAGTGACTGTTACCCAGAGCAGCCTCAGCCCCAGTGGCAGAATTCTTGTTATGAGCAGCAGGACAAAGGCTGATTTCATCCCCAAAAACTCTTCTGCTCCACGGATCTGCATTTATGGAGAACTCTGGAGTTATCAGGTGAGCAAGACAACCTCTCTCCTGCCCCCTACATCAGTCTAAGCACCCAGGAGGCAGCCAGGCAGCCTCACTTATTCCTCCTAAGGACTAGCAAGGAAAAAACCACAAGAAGTGAGGCTGGATGAGGAATATTGGAAGCCCAAGGGCCAGGATGAGGCTCAGCAGGTGCTGCA
This sequence comes from Illadopsis cleaveri, assembly GCA_013399915.1. NCBI lineage: Eukaryota > Metazoa > Chordata > Aves > Passeriformes > Timaliidae > Illadopsis > Illadopsis cleaveri. The sequence goes on from VXBB01020606.1 coordinate 32,718, forward strand.
CATGGACAGAGCAGCAGCACAGAGCCAGAAAAACAAACCCAGCAGCAAAACTCCCACCTTCACCAGCAACTGGCACCTCCTCCAGACCTTGAGGAGATACTGCAATTTCCATCTCTAAATGGATTTCTGAGTCCTCCCACTGCAGCAACCCTGACCTCAAGGCAAAGGTCACTCAGGTGACATAAGGAGAGGCTGAACAGAGCCCACAACAACCCCAAAAATGTTCTGAACTCACGTTGGATGTGAATGAACTGCTTTGGTTGCTTGAACTCTCCTTTGTACAAACGATTGTAGTAGTTGACATTGCTCTCTGCCTCAGGGACTGGGATCACCATGCTCTCCTTCTTTTCTCTGAAAACTTGCTGTGCTGAGATTGCCCGTTGCAAATGATGTTCCTGCAAGGGGAAAACGGGAGAGGTCATTCAGGGATCAGTGTACAAAGTGCACAGAAACACAGGCAGGCTTTTCTCCCACTGTTTTCCTACAGGATAACACAGTGAAGGCTGGGCTGGGTTTTAGTGGCCAGCAGGATGTTTGTTCCCAGGATGTGTTCTCCACCTTTTAGGGTTCCTAACTGATGGAATCTTCATCTTAAAATTGCAATGAATGAACTACAAACAGATGAAGAGAACCCTTTGTTCAGACACAGCCCACACCTTCCACCAGACTGGGAAAAAGACAAATATTCAAACTTCACAAAATAACCTCGGCAGAAAATTAGGGCTGGGGAAAGCCAAACCCACCCAAACCTGTCAGAAAGAAAATGTATGCAAGATCAGGCCTTTAAAGTCAAAAGAATAGCAAATTTCATCATTCCTGTCTACCCAGCAATCCTTACTGGGCTGCTTTTAGAAGTTTAGCAAGTTAAGAGCAACAGTGAAAGAGTTCTCACAGAGGAACACCTGAAAAGCAAGGACTCCCCAAACAGGTATCCCTTCATTTTATTCTTATGGGACACAAGTCCCAAATTCCACAGAATCACTTCAGGTGAAACAGAGATCACAATAAATGCAGCAGTTCACAAAGATTTTTTTCCCCCCACATAATTTTATTAGTTAATTTATTGGTTAACTCACTGACAACCATCTACCTGTTGCAAGTCAGAGCTAAGCTGTAACTTCCCCTCCTAAAAGGCTTTTCATATTAAAATTTAAACCACTGAAGAAAGTGTCAAAGACACCAAGGCTGTGCTGCCTCCTGTGTGTGCAGGGCAGTGACATTCCTCACCAGGACAGGAGCTCAGAGCCACACAGCCCTTGGGAAAAGGGAAGTACCAAGTTCTGCAAATGCAACACAAAGCAGGCAAAGGGCAATCTCCCAGCAGATGAACTGCTGCTGGAACCAGGAATGAAGGTTTCATTCTGCTTGTACTGTTCCTCCCCAAAGTTTTTCCCAGATTTGAGGGGAGGGAGGCTGAACTGAATATCAGCTGGAAATCCAAGCTCAGCTCTGTCACAGATCCATGGGACCTCACTTTGCCTGTTCCAGGGGCTGCAGGTTGTCCCAGCTGCTGGGAAAAGCACTTGTTTGAGCAGGAAAACACACACACAGACACACACACAGAAAGGGTTTGCTGCTCTGGGTCCCTCCCTCTGGCTCCCTTGGTTAACACTCCCAAGAGGGCAGGATCAACACCAGCAATGGGCAGGTGCCAACATTCCACTGGCACTCACACTCTCTGCTACCCTCTTGGAAATTCTCTCAAGCACAAGAGTTCTCCCTCTTTAATTCTACAGACTGGTATTATTAAAAAAGGGGGAGTGCAAGAAAGTCCTTTTAAAAATATGTAAATGATATTTAATAAATGATCCCCTTTTAAATGTTAAGATTTACAGAAATGCAATTCCTGCAAAAGCAGAGCAGCTTTGGGAATCTCCTGCAGCAGATGAAGCAACATTAAATCAATCAGGCTCCCAAGTGAGTGCTGTTAGAATTAAGACAAGCATGCAATCCAATAGCTGCTGTGATCTGCCTGAGTTACTCCACACTGAGTAAACCTGTCACTCCACCATTAAAACGTGTCTTGGAGAGCTTGGCAGTGCTGAGTAATTCAACTACACAAAAAAAAAAAAAGGGTTTATTACTGGGCTGCTTTCAACTGCTGTCCCTGGAGCTGTGTACCGACAGCTCACAGCTCTAAGGAAGGGCTTGATCTGGCCAAAATTCAGAGCATCTTTTGGTTCTGCAGCCCATGAGAGGGAAATTCAGCTGAGTAATTCGGGTTCTCGGTGTTGTAGCACTGTGGTAAGCACACACAGAGCTCCCAAGGAAGGCTGACAATAGGTGTTAGTGCTCATTGCACTAGAAAAAGCCTTGGAGCAGAACACAGCTTTCACACAGGGATTGCAGCTTTCAGCACTGCTGCTGTCACTCCTCAAACAGCACAGCTCCAAAATAGATAGATAAGCTTTTAATTAGGGGGGAAAACATCAAATCTTTCTGCTGAGCATCAAGTACAGGAAAATTTAAACTTCAACTCCTGAAACAATTCGGTTTAAACAAACCCTGAAGATTTTTATATGAAAGCTGGGCTAATTAAATGGAGTCATTAAACCTGAAGAAGTGTTTTTACAGATAGATTTGTTACCAAACTTTTGGTGTAGTTTTCACTTTTTTCTTTCAGTATTTTAAGCTCTCACTTTGTTCTGCAGCAGGGCAGATCCAAAGGTCTTACACAAAATAAGGGAGCATTAGAGAACCAGTGATGACAGCAAACAGAACGTGCTGCCATGGGAATAAAAAGGAGCCCCTGACAAAGAGTGATTACCCCTTAATTCCTTAAAAAGCACATCCAGACCTTTCTCTCCAGTGTGAAGACAAAATTTCAAACAAACACAGCTTAGACTGGGCTGTTTCTTCAACCAACAGCATTAGAGAGATGTAAATGTTTAGTGTGTGTAACACTGCTGCCTGAGCACATTTACACTGAACCACAACTGTTCCTGAACCCCTCCTGACACTGCAATCCTTCCTTCTATTCTTCCTCAGGAGGCAAAAAACCCTGAAATTCCTACAGTCCTGGGATATTTACACATTAAACCACAACTACTCCTGAAACCCTGCAATCCTTCCTTCCATTTGTCCTCAGGAGGGAAAAAACCCTAAAATTCCTACAGTCCTGGTAAATTTACAGACTAAACCAGAACTGCTCCTGACACACTGCAATCCTTCCACTTGTCCTCAGGAGGGAAAAAACCCTGAAATTCCTACAGTCCTGGGATATTTACACATTAAACCACAACTACTCCTGAAACCCTGCAATCCTTCCTTCCATTCTTCCTCAGGAGGGAAAAA
>VXBB01020606.1:36058-46239 GCA_013399915.1 Illadopsis cleaveri
AAAAAACCCTGAAATTCCTACAGTCCTGGGACATTTACACATTAAACCACAACTGCTCCTGAACCCCCTCCTGACACACTGCAATCCTTCCTTCCACTTGTCCTCAGGAGGGAAAAAAACACCCCAAAATTCCTACAGTCCTGGCACATGTACACATTAAACCAGATCTGCTCCTGACACTGCAATCCTTCCTTCCACTTGTCCTCAGGAGGGAAAAAACCTTAAAATTCCTACAATCCTGGCACGTGCACACACTAAACCAGATCTGCTCCTGACACTGCAATCCTTCCTTCCACTTGTCCTCAGGAGGGAAAAAAACACCCCAAAATTCCACAATCCTGGGACATTTACACATTAAACCAGAACTGCTCCCGACGCTGCAATCCTTCCTTCCATTTGTCCTCAGGAGGGAAAAAAACACCCCAAAATTCCACAATCCTGGGACATTTACACATTAAATCACAACTGCTCCTGAACCACTGCAATCCTTCCTTCCATTTTTCCTCAGGAGGGAAAAAACCCCTAAAATCCCTACAATCCTGGTATCTAAAATATTCAGATATTTTCAGAGCCAGGCTCCAAGTCCAGCTGAGAGCAAAGCACCTTCACTGCCATTCCCTTCATCCCTAAAACCCCACAGATTTCATGTTTTCCCTCAACTTTCTGTCTGGGAGTTTCTTCACTATAAAACACAGTCCAACAACAGGAATAAATCAACAGGCATTGATCCTATTACCCTGAAGTTATTTTTGTTAAGCTTTAAGAGAAACAGTGATCAATACTGAATGGCACTTTTTACATCTTTTTCATCAATATCATGGAATCACAGAATGGTTTGAGCTGAAATCATCTCATTTCAACCCCATGCCATGAGCAGGGATGTCCCCCCACTGCTCCTTTTTTCCTTTTATCCCACAAACCAGAGCACCTGGACCCTACAGACCAGGCTGGGTTTTCTTTAACCTTTAAATCCCCTGTTGCCACCCCCAAGTAATCTCAGAGAAACAGAGTTTATCAAACTTTAAATAACTGTAAGATTTTTTGGTTGAGCATGGTTGGAGGTGCCAATGGCTGAACACCCATCTTCCTGAAAAATTCATCTTAAATATCAAACTCCAATGAGGAATTCCATATTGGATCCAAATCCCTAGACAACAAAGCTTTGGGATTAAACTCACCCATTCCTTTCTTCATTCCCTAAAACTACACCACACAAGCAAAGCTGCTTAGGTTGTTTCACTGCTTTAACCCCAGAGCCCTCCATGCAAGTGGGATGGAACAAAAAAGTGAATTTATCCATTTTCCTACTCAAAATAAGCTATTTCTAGGCCAACCAGGAGTCAGCTTCCCAATTTATCTGCACCAAGAACAGAATTAAAGCAAAGAAAACAACTAAAACGTACTAAAGTCTGAATATTTCACTTGTTTAACATTATATTCGAATTGGGAAATTTTTTTAAAAAAGGACATTTTTATCTTTAATACTGAGATTCAGGAGCTAAAAGTACAGAATTGTAGTTGGAAATGTGCAGACTCATGTTGCAAAGGCTGGAGCACAGTGAGTAACACCTCCTGCCAGCACTTGCAGAGAGAAGTGTCAGCGAGCTCCAAAGCTAATTCGGTCAGAATTGTGCCTTGGGAAGCTCAGCCCCATCTCCTCCCTCTGTGCACAGACACTTTTTATAGAGAACATTTCCAAGAGCAAAAGTGGCAACTCGAGCACCAGGTTCTGTTTGTTTGTGCAGTTAACCCTTTCAACCCCACACAATCCTTTTGTTCCCCCTCCCTGTGCTGTGGGATGGAAAGAGGACAAGTGAAATGAGGAGTGACACACAGAGCAGGGAATCAGTGTGTGCACCATGAGCACCCCTGAGAGCTGAAACCCACTGTTCCATTTCCAGTTTAGATTGAAAAGTGAGCATTTCAGGGACTAGCAAAGTTGATAATACACATTTTTCTACTGATTTGATAAAGATTTAATCTTTAGTCAGGAATCAGAGCTGTTTCCTCTTGCACAGGGTGTCCCCTTAAAACACTGGATTAATTATCAAGTAATGCAGGACACTGGGAAAACCATAAAAATCCAAATATTGAGTGGAAAGCAACACACCCAAACCAAGGCTTTCGAGGACAACTCCACTCAGTTTCCCCAAGGCGTTTCCAACACTCAGTGGAAGGAAGCTGGAGAAAACCCACAAGAAACAGAAGATACACAAGTGGAAAGGGCTCGTGGAACCACTTCTCAGTTTCACTTGTGGCCATATCAAGTTTTTCCAACATGATATCCCCCCACCCTTTCTTAAAAAAAAAAATAATAATCACAAGAACCACCTGCCCCACACTTGCCCTCCAGACTGCTGAGCTGTGACTCCAGCCAAAAAAATGTAGCAAAGGTTGGCTGATCTTACTGTGAGGGGAGACAGAGGAAAGTGAATCACATTGGGCTGCTCCATCCTAAAAATTCCCACATGTCCCTGCAATGGGTGAAATCCTTCCCTGGGAGGGTGGGCAGGCCCTGGCACAGGTGCCCAGAGGAGCAGGGGCTGTCCCTGGACCCTGGAAGTGTCCCAGGCCAGGCTGGACAGGGCTTGGAGCAGCCTGGGATAGTGGGAGGTGTCCCTGCCAAGTCAGGGGTGACACTGGATGGGCTGTAAGTCCCCTCCAACCCAAACCAGGCTGGGATTCCCTGACTTTGCCACCATTTCTTCCCTTTCCCAGCTGTTAAACAACTGCAGCTTCCCAAAGCAGCACCAAAGCCAAGGCAGCCAGGGACTACCTTCCATCCAAAGCCCGGGATTCCAGCCCATCCCCTGAAGGGATCTCTGGAATGCTGATGTTGGATCAACACAAGGAAGAGCCCCCAACACTCAGGACAGCTCAGCAGCGCCGGGTGACACCTCAGCAGCCCCGGGTGACACCTTCTGTGCAGTGAAGATGTCTCCAGAGGAGAGGAGGTGTGAATGTAAATGAAGACAAACCCAAACAATGCCCAGGAATGCCCTTCCTCCCCCTCTGGAGGGCCCAAAGCCAAGTGAAGCACTTTGGGAAATCAGATTTAGGTCTGTGCTCTGTCCCCTGATAAAGGGACAGGGACACTGAGATCAGCACAGATCTCAAACATTTGGGTGTTGCTTTCTGCAGCACCCAACAGAAAAGAAGGAGTAAGTATTTCTCTAAATGACTTTAATTCAGAAGGAGGAAGCAATGCAATTTCAACCATTCCATGTCAAATTGGACACAAAACAACTGTGAGACATCCCAAATATCACCCCAAGTGCAAGAGCAGTAATGTCTGAGAACATGAGCAATCTCTCATCCCTATAAATAATGATTACTCACTCTTTATGAACATATGGACACACAACTGTCACTGTCTGTGAAATGTCAAAAACCCCACAGCAACTAAAACTCTGTATTTTAAAGCTACAGTTATTTACACAAGTTCCCAGTCTACCAAAACATGGACATAAACTAATTAGTAAAAATCAAATTGTTGTTGTAACAGTAAATTGTATTAGAAAAAAATCCTTTTGGAAAAGCTGTTTGTGGTACTAGATGAGAAATTTCTGTTTACTGAAGAGTGGGATTTTTTTCCCCAAAAGAGCTTTATGTGAATATTGTTATAAATAATGTAACATATAACCCCAAGAGCTCCTTGAGATACACTGGTATCACACCCAAGGTAACAAATGATTCCATCAGGAATCTTGATTATCTCAGTCAAAGCAGGATGACCTATAGGAATATTCTTTGTGAAATACAAAAGGAATTTGTATTTTACAGGGTTTTTTTTAAACAAATGGTGTTTTCATTGCCAAAGTGCTACCTGGAGTGCTGGAGACCTGGTGAACCACAAAGAAATCCCTCATTTTCTAATTAAAAACAATGTCAGAGATTGGTTCTACAGTTTGGACAACTTAGGAAAAGCTTAGAGAAATTAAACCAGTAATTGACAGAAATCAAAATTATTAATAATTAACTACAAAATTCCATTTTAAACCAAATACCTTTAAATCAAGAAACATAAATTATTCTTTTAGAATAGAATCAGTGTCTCCCTTAATTCTCCAGTCTCACCGCAGACAGAGTGGTTTGTTTACATCCAAGTCTGGCACAGGGAATCCGACATCACTGGGACGTTTCAAAAGAGAAACAGTTTGTTTTATACAACACAGACCGGTCTGAGATCCACCAAGTGTGAGCTGCAGCCCGAGAAACGGCACAGAGCTGAGAAAAACAAATTGTAAATTGCAATGTAAACAAGAGCAAAGGACCCCAGCAAGGGGGGAGGAATGAGAAGTGATCCCTGCGTGAAGCACGCCGGGTGTCCCCGGGGACAGAGCACACACGAGTTCACCGACAGCCAAAACTGATGGGAAATCGGCATTTCAGTAACTGGGGAGAGTCTCACAAGCGAAGCTGAGCAAATCTTCAACTGAAGTGGGCACAGAAATGTCTTACAGAGAACGATTCTGCCAATGGGGAGGTGCTGAGCACCCGAATTTGAGAGACCAGAGGTGTAAATGGATTAATCACCATAAGAATTGCACAAAGGAAATCAGGGAAATCAAGAACTCGAGATTTTTTTTGCTGCAAATTTCTGTTCTCTTACATTTGCAGCATTTCACCTAACACGGACAGGGAGAGGATTTTAATCCAACACCTTCAGCCCCACTGCACTGTGATTATTACACACTGACAAGCAGAAATCTGCACCATGCATCAAAAATCAAAGCTTTTAATCGGTTTATTCCCAAATACTTTATTTCTTTGACTCAGAACTAGTCAACATTACTTTCAAAATGGTGACAGTCTATACTGATAATACTTTTAGCCTCAAAAAATGATTCTTCCTACTTCTTACACCCTTTTATACACACACAGGAATTCAGTTCTAGTTCCATTCTTCTCTACTTGTTATAGAAACTTCAGTTCTAGAATCGATCTTCACCATCGCCGGTTTTTAGGACATCCAAGCTTTATGTAAATATTAAATGAGTTATTTACCTTTCCAAAAGTTGAAGAGTTTGAATGATAAACGTGCTATGGCATAAACGAGGCATTGTCCATTAGCCTTGCTGGCAAAATAAATTACAAATAACCTTCTGAACATCTAGCACCAGTCAAAATGATTTTTCTTAGGAAAAATAATTAAGAGTAGAGGTTACTAGAAGCAGATTTAATGTCTGTTGATCCAAATTGTTCAAGCAGGACATTTCAACTGGTTTCAGTCAAAACAGAAATTGTACCAAGCTGCTTCCTGCTCAATTGTGCCAAGCAGGAGCACTGTGAAATCTGGCACTCTGTAAATCCAAGGAAGGCCGAGCTATTTCTCTCCAAGGTTTCCTTAAATCGAAGGAAAAGGCACGACTGCTCTCTGCATTTGAGACGTCCCAGAGCTGAGGCACCGAGCTCCAGCGAGGCCGATCCCAATTTCTCTCCTCAGCATTTGTCATGGAATTGCACCTCCCGCCGAGGAACCCTTCCCGGCAGGGAAAGTTCCTGCATAATGACCCGAGGTGTGAGTCCCTGAACAGCCCGGCAGTCCCTCCCACTGTGCTGCAGGGCACCAAACCCGCCCGGGCAGCCCTGCCCGCGCCGCCCGCTGACCCCGCAGCAGAAACGCCGCTTTATCTAAATTACCGCGGCTGTTAAGATAGGGCTGAAGCCATCTAACCTCGGCGTGACTCCGCTGCTCCCTCCCCATCCCTATCTCTGCGCTCCCGGGGAAAGCAGGGATGATCCGCTGTCACCGCCCTGTATCACCGCCCCAAACAGCAGAATGTCCCCTGTACCTGCAGGTCGGTCACTCCGGCTCAGCCCTATTTTACCAGCACACCGGGAAATCAGTGACATCGGTCCCGGGCTGAGCTGATACCCCAAGCACTTGGGACAGCTTTGCTGATAGGTGTTAATGTGATAAGCCACAATAAGCTGCTCGTGAGGCCGAGACCTAAGAGCAAATCTTGGTCGCGTTTAACTTCGGCCACAACAAATGAAACGCGAAGCTCCTCAGCTGAAGAGCTCCCCGGGGTTAATTCTGTTAACTAATTAATTCATTAATTCCCGTTATCAAACGGGACATTCGACAGGGAGCAGAGATTCTGCAGGTGATGGCACAGCAGGGATAAAGGATCAGAGCTGAAATCTGAAATAATGCCTGGGAAATGGGATTCAAACGTGCACTTGGGAGGAACATCACTGCACAAGGTGCTGGGACTCCGAGGGAGGGAGAAAAGTACAGGAGGATTGAGGCAGGGAAAGATCTCAAACAAAACTGAGGTTCAAAACTCTGTGAATAAAAACCACAACCCAGCACTTCGCTGCCTAATGCCAAACACACTTCAGTAATCTCAGCAGTCTCCAAACACTCCCCAAGTAAGTAAATAAATACAGGTGCTTCACTGTAACTGAGGAAGAACTTACACTGGAATTTTATTTCCCCAGCAGATAACCCAATTAATTTCACTCGAACAAACCCAATTCTTTTCCTAAGCAAAGTGTGCTGCCTTGATTTCACCCGGTTTTGCATGGAAATACAACCCTCGGAGTTTCTCACACAGATTCTCATGCAGTCTCTCCGAGGGATTTCTGTTTTACAGAATATTTGCATGCTTGGAGCTGAAGTTATCCTCTGTTGACCTGCTGTTTTACTCTCTGCTGTCCGGGCTTCTTTGTTCTACAAAGCCTCTCGTTTGGAAGGAACTTTGAGGGTTCAACCACAGGTTATGAATGCTCAGCCCACACACAAACATCCAGCTAAGAGCAGGTTCAGTCCATGTGGGAAGTGATTTATGTGTATTTGTGTTTTTAAACCCAGACCTGAGTGCATCACAGAGCACCAGGCAGGTACTTCTGATCAGCAGCTTAAGGAAATCCTCACATATTTGATACTCTCCCAGTTCCCTGGATTAGAGGGAAATAATCATTGTGGATATTTTGCTGATACAGTTTAACAGGAAAACCAGGACCTGTGCAAAGCTAAAAGCTTCCTGCTTTGAAAAGAGAATGAAAAAGCTGTTCCAGGAGCATCACCAGCTCCATGACACCTCAAAGCCCGATGATGAGCAGTTCCAGCGTTACAAAAGAAACTTAATGAACTAAAAACAAAACAAACAAACAAATTCAAGTTAACTACTTCCAGTCGAAATCATCAGAACTGAAGGTTGGATTTAATGTCAGAGAAGGCTCATCCCGAGGTGATCCCTGAAGGGCTGGGAAGGAAAGTCCCTTCCCACGGGTACGGTGTCAGCATTTCTACAGCACCAACCACGTCCTTAAGTTGCCATTCCTGCACTTTTCCTCTCTGCCCTCGGGCCTGTGATGCCGTGCCAAGCTGAAGTGCAAATGATGCTCAAGCAAGACCCGAGATGAAGGCTCAGATAGCTGTGACCAGGTAGTCCCGGGATCACCCATTACCACAATCTCAGCTGTCTCACACCTCAGGTAAACTCCGTGTGAATGTGCCTCATTACCAAGCAGGATTTCAGCTCACACCGTGCAACTCAGCCATCTCCACGTACTCAAATAAAAACACACTTATGCGATAAGAAACAAAACCAAGGCTTATCTGTTCTGCAACTTTCTCCCTTTCCAGTCAAAACAATTCATTAGCATTAGGAAATACGAGTCTTACTCATCAGAAAAAACAACCAAACCCAAGTGTCCCCGCTCAGTTTCTGAACTCCCCAAAGGACCTTCCTGCTTCTGTTTAACAGCGACCGCTCTCTCACGTGAGTTTAAAAACAAACCCACACGATTTTCTTCCTCAGGTTTAATTTAGAGTAAATGACAAACATTTGTAACATAAACATGCTACAGAAGAGAAACCTAATTCTTTGACAGCTGGAATCTCCGAGTGAGAGAAATGAGCTGTTGATTTGTGGATATAAATCTCTGACTCAGACAGAAACAGTTCCACAATATTCACCAAGAAGAAATGGACCAAAATCTGCACTTTAGTACCTACAAAAAGATCAATCACCAACCAATTCAATGCCATGCCTGCACCAGCGAGGTTGGGCTGTAAAGAACGAGGCAGACACGTCACTCAAGCGTTTGAAATCCTGAAAATGTGTAAATAATGCTGATTTCCAGTGGAATATATCCCGGAAGGTGCTGCCTGACCCCAGGACACACTGTGGTGGTACAAGACCTCTCCGGTGTCCCCAGGGCTCCCCAGAGGTGGCACCGGGAGGAGAGAAATGTCCTGGGGCCAGAGGAACACGAGGTTTGTGGCTCTGAACAGCAAATGGGAAACAGCAGCCACCCTGAGGCTTCAAACAACTTTAACTCGGGGAAAAAAGGCCTCGAGACACCCTAGAAATTGAGGTGGCAGAAACCAGGGTGCAGAGATTTCTCTCTCCCTCCAAAAAGCCCCTTTCAAAATACATCAAATCCATCACAGCAGTATTTGCTATGAATTGAAGCTGTTCAGGTATTTCTCAAATATTTAACTGCTGTCATCCACAACAGCCATTCCCAGAAGGGCTTTCATATCATTTAAAAAAAGAAGTACAATTAAGAATTATCTGTGCTATGCCGGGAGAAGGACAAGCCATGAATGAAAGCATCACCACATGGCAACGATCTGAATAATCCAAGAATAGCAGTTTATAATCTCGCCTGGCTGATGCATCTCACACTATGTTTATCTATTGCTTCAGTCATTTCATTTTGAGACTATTACATAATATATCAAACAGAGCCACACGTCAGGGCAGAGAAAACAAACCTCACTCTCACAGAAAAACAACTTCTTAGGACAACACTAAAGTAGTTTTATTGAAGTATAAATCTAATCTTCTCAATCATTTAAGCAGCCCATAAGCAGCTTGTTTGCTGGAACTCTCACAGCAATTTTCCATTAACAACTTTATTTTAGACATGATTTATCAAAATAACAGCAACTTTCAGGAATTAATTTAAATATTAAATGCAAACAAAGCACTGCAAGACAGACTTTCGAGGCTGAGAAAACCAAATTAAGTCTCCAATATTGCTTCATTAATACCCCAGCGTTGTTCCTTTTAACTACAATCCCAGCTTCTAGCAGAGCTACTCCTCGGGAATTCCTGAAGCTTTGACCACAGTGTATTATACACAGTAAATTAAAAAATAAAAGCCCACCACGATAAGACAGAGGATTCCTTTAATACCAACAGTCAGGTGAGAAAAGCAACGAGGGAAGCACGGAGGCTCCTTTGACAGCTGTAACCTCGGAAAAGCCAATCCACAGGCACAGAGGTTTGGCTGAGGCGGAGACATGGATTCATTGAGGAAATTCTGGAGGGTGCATTTACTATCGGCTCTGCAAGTACAGACACATCAGGCGACAGCCTCTGACTGAGCTTACACAACTCCCAGGAGCACAAAATAAACCTTACTCTTACAGAAAACTGTTTGAAGATCAGCAAGACAAAGCCGTACAGGAGGACACCAGAACTGCGGGCGAGCGTTTTCAAAGCTGTCCTACTGCTCACCAAAACCCCCTGAAACTTATCTTCACCTCAGCGCACAAAAGCTTTTCCACCCTTTAACACCACGAGCAGAACACACACCACACGTCCACGCTGAACGCTGGCTGGTCCATTTGGAAATAACATTAAAGCTCCAAGGCTTCACGCAACGCGTCCAGCTGACGCCTCTGCCATGCGATGCACACCAGAAACAGCACAAACCATCGGTGTTAAGTAACTCCGAGCAGCACCGGGGGTGGCTGCAGGAACACAGACACTGTCCCACACGGGGAGCCAGAGCTGCCGTGCGTCCCTGCAGCCCCACATGTGCACAGTGTGTGTGTGTGTGCTGGGCCGTGCCCTCAGCCCCACATGTGCACAGTGTGTGTGTGTGTGCTGGGCTGTGCCCTCAGCCCCACATGTGCACAGTGCCTCTACCAAGCGCAGAGACTGACAGCGCCCAAACCGCGACACGGAGCTGCCGCTGGGCTCGGGGACAGCCGGCCGGAGGAGAGGGGAGAAGGGAGAAGCTGGCCCGGAGCCGCTGGTTCCCTGCCGAGCGGCACAGCACAGCACGCTGCACCCAGCACTTTCACGCCGCCACCACCTCCCCTGCTCCAGCCCCAGCGACTTGACAGCCACTCACAACAGGCTTGGCAGGAGTAGTATCAGCTTTAGTCCACACCGCGCCGAGCGCCCCGAGCCGCATCCCGAGCCCGCTGC
>VXBB01020607.1:278-15154 GCA_013399915.1 Illadopsis cleaveri
TTGTTCTCAAGCGGCTTGCAGAAGAGAAAAGGAGAGAAAAAAAAAAAAATATATATATATATCTTTATCTCCATATATCTTGATCTTGCAGCTTGCCTTGGCCCAGGAAATTCCTGCAGAAGCCAATGGCAGGAGGGACTGCAGTGCTGTAGGTTAGAGTGATGCAACAGCCCATCTGCAGCCATGAATTACCTGCCCTTGTGCAGGTTGCTGTGCCTGGAGAATAATCTCATGGATGAGGAGCTGCCTGGGGAGGAGAGGTAGATGCAGCAGTGACTTTGTCCCCTTACAAACCCCACGTGAGGGTGAGCCCAGGCTGAAGACAGGATCTGACCCATCAAGGCTGATCTCCTGCCTTGTCTCACACTCAGGGGTGCCTGAACTCAAATTTATACTTGTGTATGACCTTGACACCTCTGAGTCTCAGTTCCTGTGCCTTTAAAATGGGAATCAGTGTCCAACACAACAGGATGAGCATGTGGAGAGGTGCAGAGTGCTCAGAGGGGTCTCTGGTGTGGCCACACAGCCCAGCCTGGAGCTGCAGCCCCTCTGCAGCAGGGTGACCCTTCCCAGCAGGACTCTGCCCTTGTCTCTGCTCCTGTGGCCCCACATCACCCCAAACGTGGCCAAGAAAGCTGCCCTCAGCACGCTCAGCATGCAGAGGACACGGGGAGAGGTGGGTGAGAGGAGCGTCCCTCACACAGCCTGGCCAGAAATAGAAACACGGGGCCATGAATTAAACACGCTGCAATCTCTCATCTGCCTCCAGCAGGAAGTTCAGTTCAGGGCAGAGCTCTCCTCTGCGTGCATGGACACAGGAGTGCTCACCTGGGTCAGCAGGTATCCTGCTCCACTGGAGCAGCTCCTGTGAGCTCCCTCTTCCCACCCTCACTCTCTGGGTTGTTTGGGACAAAGCTTGATCCACAGGCTGGGCTCTCCCTGCCAACAAATAACCCCAGCAGGGAGCTGTGGCCCTGCCAGCTCCCACTGGGGTGTCAGGGTGGCATAGGCAGGAGGAAGGGCCCAGCCCTGAAGGCCCAGGCTCCCTCCACCCTCAGCATTGTCTGGATTCCCTTTGGTGGCACTGAGGAAGAGCAGCAGCAGCACGGGGGATGCTCAGCTTTGCTGGCAGCTGTCTCCCGTGGCTGTGATGGACGCTGCTCTCACTGCCTGAGTCTCTCCATGTCTCTGGAGCCACCAGCCAGCAGAGCTCAGAGGATCAGCCCCGTGCCTGCCGCTGGCCCCGGGGCTGGAGACAATGCCAGGGCTGACGAGAATGAAGGAAGTAATTTAGAGCCCAACAAGGGGAAATCCAAAAAACCCTGGCTCAGCCTGAAAGCCAGTTGCTTGAGGAGGGGCTTGGTTTCCTTCTGGCTTTGCAGATGCTCTGAGCACATTTTTCTGACTCACGAAGGGACTCGGCACGGGGACGGTTCTCCCTCCCACCTCCAGCATCACTCCATTAACTGACCTTGCAGAACATGCACAGCCTTTTCAGCTCACAGAGAAAACATATTTGCTGCGTGGCTCCCACATGCAGGGGCCAGATGGAAACGAGGCCCAGTCAGTGGTGCAGATTGGCCACACACAATTAGGCCGCGTTTGCAGCTCCTGCCCTCAGCGTGGCATCGCTGCCAGCCCGCCCAGCCACACCAGAGCGCGGCCCCGGGTCCCCAGGGATGGCCACGCTCCTGTCCCTGCTCCCCTGCTCCTTTCACTGCCTGCAGGCAGCCTGTGTCCCCTCCTGTGTGTGCCCAGGCTGTCAGTGGCACTTGTGCAGACACCGCCAGGTCCGTGGCACATCCAAAATGTGAGCACAGACACTGGAACGCGACAGGTCCCACACGCAGAGCGATGGATTTTATGGATTAAACAGAATCATCACTGGCCTGGGAATCACAGCTCGGACGTGCACAAACATCCTGGGGAAGGGACAGTGTTTTGAGAAGCAGGAAATCTCAGAACAGGAGTCCCACGTGCTGTTCTCTGTGGGGATAGCCGAGATAAAGTGTCCTATAAATCACCAGTTCATAAAGTGGGGGTTTGTGGACCCCTGGATTCTCTCTATCTCTCTCTCTCTCTGCTCGCTCCCCTCACTTGACAAGGCCTTGCCTGCCCCTGCAGAAGCCCTGTCTGATCCATCTCCCTCCTTTTCATCGGGTTAATTGGCCGCTGCCTTAGCGGGGAAATCTCAGCCTGGCTGTCAGCCCCGAGCTGTGCTTAGCAGGCTCCAGAAGCTGCTCAGGGAAGGGGTTTTAACCTGTCACAGAGGCAGCTGGGGAAAGGAGCAGGACTTGCCTGCCTCTAATTGCTCTTTGCACAGAAATGCCTTGTTTATTCGATTAATTTGGAGCCATCAAATACCAAGGCTCAACAAGCAGCTGCTGACTGAGGACCTTGCTGCCTCCCCAGAAGGTATGGGGATGCAAATCCCTCCTTTCCTTTAAACAACAACAAAACCCCTTCCTAAAAACCTCCATTTCCCAGTCTTTACAGACGTTAACACTCATCGTGCTCTTAGTGGGAGCTGTAATGAAACACGTCTGTAATATGTTTTTTTCCCCTGAAGTCACCCAGAAGGAAAGTGTCAGAGCAGGATGGAAAGTGCTGGTCCAGACCCAGGAGTTAATCCTCGAGGCTGCGCTATTTGGGCCAAAAGAAATGCCCATTTTCACTGATAAATTAATATTTACGAAGTAACAGATATTCCCCCTTCACAAAAGCTGCAAATCCCAGCCCCAAACTGTCTTTATTAGCAAACAAAACCCCCTCCACTCCTGATCTCTGAGTGTCATGTGCCAGCCCAAGGAAACTCACAGCAACGAGCCCAGCCCGAACGGGGATGGAAGGAGACATAGAAGTGTAAATCAAAGCAGAATGTGCCTCTCCTGCCCGGATTTCACAGCTCTCTCTATGGTAATTTGGCCGCTTGCGTCGTGCTGGAAGCCTCTTTCAGCAAGGTCTAGGATTTAGCTTTTTTAGAGAAATAAAAATAATGCATAAAACCTTGTTTCAGCTTGCCTGTTCACAATCAAATTTTCCCAAGCATGGGCAGCAGCCTTATGAGCCATTTCTGTTTGATAGCTTGGGCTTTATTCACGTAGATAATGAGTTTGGCAGGAGGTTAATAAGTGTCAACTGAAAGATAATTTAAGAGTTGTAAAGATAAATTTGTTGTGGGCTCTTTTTCTGGGTCTGTGGCTAATATCTCAGTGCCTACACACATGCACACACACACACACACACGGTGCACAGCCTGGCTTCCAAGTCCATAATCCATAATGGTTTTCTTTATTCCATGAGGTATTGTAAATATCTGAAAGTCCCAGTGAAAATCCTGCTGCATGTAAATTCCCGTTGCCTTTTTTTGCCTGACTTTCCTGTGCGAGGTGATTAGATTAACGTGGGGGGAAAGAGGAGAAAAAGGAGAAGAAAAGGAATGGAGCTTTAGAAAAGTGGCTTTTCCTTCTGACACAATGCTCAAGCTGAGAATTTCCTTGCAGGCTGGATAGAGATGTGGTCCTTATGCAGAATTTTGAGCTAGAAAGGGAATATTTGGCAAGTTTTGTCTAGGTTTAGGCATCTGGGGTTTTTTTTTCCCCTCCTCTTTCACTTGTGAAATACCCATTAAAATAGACTTTTGTCCTTAAAAATACCCCGAGAACTGCCCCACTGCAGCCAAACTAGTGCCTGCTTCCAGAGGAGGTTGGTGCAAACCAGCTCGGGGTTCCTGTGCCCAGGGACAGCAGGAGCCAAAACCCCTGAGGACCCAAAGAGAGCCCTGGCCCTCACTGTGCTCCCCTCCATCCCTCCCTCTCCCCAATCCCTTCCCAGCAGAGGGTTCAAAGGGGATTTAGTGGTGGATGCTGTGGGGGACGAGAGAAGCCAGCAAGGCTTTGTCACAAGTGTCAATACGATCCCTTTTCCCTAAAAACCCCGTGAAGTTAAAGATTATTTACATTTTGGGTACGGGTAACAACCATAATCTATTTGATTAGGTGAGGCTCAGATTAAGCACCAAATTTATCTCTTTACATTGTCAAAGTTAATAGTAGTTTAAAGGCAAACCTCATTGAAACTCTGCCTTCCCTGCTGGGCTAATTAACACCCATTTTAGGCTCTTAAACCTTTGATGGGTGTTTCTGCTCCAGCTCTTTGGTAATAGGGGAACTACTTTAATAAATCAGACAAAAATCTCGGCCAAGCAGCGCGGACCAAAAGGCTCTGCCCAGGTGTGATGGGTTTCCAATGCAGACGGGGAGATAAAAGCACTTTCTTGATTAAATACTGCCACCAGGTTGAACCCCTGAGTTTTCTGGTGCTGCTCCTGATACCACTGCTAATGTGTGCTGAGTGTTTTATTTCAGGGTTGGTCCTGTAAAACGGGCCAGAGTAATGGAGAAACTCAGCCAAGTGTGCTGAGCTGGGTGGGTCCTGCCCGTGCATTTGATGGCTTTGGGTTCACAGAAGAGTGTGATGACTTCAGACTCTCCTGGATGGGGAAATATTCTGGTAAAGCAGTGGGTAAAGCTAAGGGAAAACGGGAATTCAACGTGCTGGTGCAAAGAAGTCCCAAGTGAGCTGTGGCTGCTGGAATCACACTGAGCTGTGTGGTGGGACTGAGCCCTCACAGGGAATCACACTGAGCTGTGTGGTGGGACTGACCCCTCACAGGGAATCACACTGAGCTGGGTGGTGGGACTGACCCCTCACAGACCCAGGACTGCTGGATCCAGCTGCAAGGAACAGCCACGAATTTTTCCGGCATCCCTTTGATGCTCCTGCTCTGCATTTGCCTTTCTGAGGAAATGCCCAGTGACTCCTTTGAATGTCTCAGGCTGGATCCCTCTTGAGACAGGAGAGAAATCTGCTCCTGGCTCCTCCAAACTCCTGTGGGCTTAATCCTGTCCTGTTCCTGGTGCCCCAAGCCCTCCTCCAGCAGTGTCTGAGGGCACCGTGGCTGCAGCCACCAGCTCAGCAAACTGGGGGCAGAAATCGCTGCCCAGACCCCAAAACTCTTTGGGTGCTGCCCTACACAGGCTGTGGGGGCCCAAATCCCCCTCTGCTGCCCCAGGCAGGGGCTGGAGGGGCTCCTTGCTGCTGCCCAGGGAGAGCGAGAACAGGGCGAGGAGAGGCGGTGCCACATTTAATCAGCTCTCAGCAAACCCAAATCATTCTTAACATTAAACTAATCTTCAAAAAGGGAACCCTTTAAATGAGAAGCAAAAAGTGCAAGGCTAGGAAACCATTAATTGATTCCTTATTCATTAACCTTTGCAAAGCACTCAAAAGAGCTGGGAGAGAGACTTCCTTTGCAGCGAGGGCTGATGCAGGGGCTGGAAGGAGCCTCTGGTCACCTGCACTGCACAGGGCAAGAGAAGGGCTGGTCCCAAACTGCTCCTTGTTGTGCTAATCAGAGAACAATTCCTCGCACGAGTCTCTGCTGTAAACACGGCTGATCCTGAGCATGGCTCTTCTGAAACCACCCCGAGGCCACGGCAGCCTCCCTGATATTTAATCTGTAAACCTCAAACTTGTCACGCCCATCCCTGAGCCCGGCAGCTCAAATCTCATGACAGTTATTTTTCTTTTTTTTTCAAACCAGAGCTTTTGGAGTGCAGGGATTTGCATTGAAAAAAAAAGTCCTCGGTGGATGAGAGATTGTGAAAAGCAGTTTGTAAAGGGCTTTTGGGCTTAAAAAACAAAATCACTCAGAGCCAAAGGAAGCTGACAACAGATACTGACAATCAGATATAAAAATCTCCAGTTTACTCACTAAAATTAATCAAACAGGGAAGGGAGATAATCTGCCTGGTGAGCAGCAGCAGTGTGGCCACTCAGGCTCAGATCAGGGAAAATCAGAGCGGTTTGGGTTGGGAGAGATCCTAAAGATAATTTCATTCCTGCCCCCAGGCACAGGCAGGGACGCCTCTCACTAGATGGATCACTGTTTTATGGCCAGGCCAAGTGTTGGAGTCCAGGGCATCCCTTTGGATGACCTGGAGTTTGAGAGAGAGAGAGTTTGAACTTTGGACAGGAGGAGTGTGGAGCTGGTCTAGGGAGGTTTGAAATTTTGGCACAGAGCCTAGAAAGACGCTGGGTTTGATCTTAGTCTATGGGAGAAGCTTTTAATATTGAGAGAGGAATTACAAACCTCAAAGATGTGAAAGCAGTAGTTTAGTTTAGCACGGGGTGAAAAAATTTTGTAGTTTAGGAATTCTTAGAATAGAGATGAATGGGAGACAATGGGAGACAATCCACCCTAATGGGAGGATTTAGGGTGTTGAATCTCGGCAAGGAACCGAAACCGAGAGCCAGGGATCAGCAGGGACACAGAGCAGGGTCCCCAGGCAGGACAGCCACTGCTGTGGGTCCGTGTCCTGCTCCCCTGCCCGACCCCACAGCCCCTCGTGTCCTTGCAGGCAGAGCTCTGCTCTTGGCTCCCTCGTTTTCCCCCCGGAGCTCTGCGTTCCCACCTTCCTGGGGAAGGCAGACAAACAACGCAGTTTCCATAGCCACGGGGGAAGGGAAGAAAGAAAAAAGCCCGCGTGGTCAACGGCTGCCAAATCGCCTTTTGTTTGTGCCTACCAGCACTCGGATTTGCCCTGATCTGAAATGACACTTTTCTCCCTCACTGGGGTCTTGTTTTCTGGGTATTTGATTCTTGTGCCAGGACTTGGACAGAAACCAATGGCTAAAAGCTTCCTCTTATAAACTCTGGAATTAACAACCTTCTTTCCCTGACCTCATCAGCACTGTGGGGTAAAAAAAAACCCAACAAAAACTAGACACATTTTCTCTTTTCAGACAGTTTAGGCAGAAGGGAATCAAACTCTTCATGGGAATGTCTGATCCAGCCTCTTTCAGAGGACAGGCACAACCTGGGATATGGTACCTGCAAAACTGGGGTGAAGGTTTGATGTTCTATGAGCTTTCACAGAATCATGGACTGGTTTGGGTGGGAAGGAGCTCAAAGCCCACCCAGTGCCACCCCTGCCATGGCAGGGACACTTCCCACTGTCACAGAGTGCCCCAAGCCCCAGTGTCCAGCCTGGCCTTGGGCACTGCCAGGGATGTGTCCAAGGGCACATCTCTGTAGCTGGAAGCATTAAAAGGTTTGTGCATCCCTTGAGCACGGCACACACAGCTCACACTCATCAGCAAACCTGAACTGCTCTGTCCTCTCAGCATGGGCAGGAGCCACGGGCTGGTTCAGCTGAGACCAACGCTCCCAAAGATCCCCCTGGAGGAGACCAGGTGCTTGAAAAGTCACAGGTCCTGATCTTGAACAAAATCACCACGAACCACCTTCTCCTGAGCCGGCCCTGAGCAGCACCAGGGCCATTTCCCCTCGTGTTACAGAATTCCTCAGGGAAGGTGGACATGATGTATACCCAGGCCTTGAACTACCCGAGCTGAGGCCTGGTCGAGGCCTTGCTGAGGCCTGGACCGAGGCCTGAAGCCTCTGACACAGTTGAAATTAGTGAGAGAAGTTGTGGCGCAGTTAGAAATTATGTTAAGGTGTCTGGGAAAGATAATGGGGTTGGTGAAGGTCATTGTACAGAATTGTTAATAAGTGTCTGTTAGCTACCTTAAAAGTAAGTTCAACAATGTGTGTTTGCATTCTTCTCTCTGCTGTGTGCCAATGAAAGAGCTATCCGATTTGTAAACTATATAGAAATGTATATAAACTGCCATTTTAGATCGAATAAAGGAGAAACGCAGTGATGACCATACTGGTTGGACCTCTGTGTTTGCTACGACCCAACTCTCTTTTATAAACAGGGTAACCCTGGCTTTGCCCTCGTGCTCAGCATCCTCCCCCTCTCCTGGCTCTGTCCTCCCTCCCCTTGCTCCGCTCAGCGTTTGAAGCTGGGTGCTCTTTAAAGCCCTGGCTAATGATACTCCATTGATCTCAATTATCCAGAGACAACTCTCAGTTATCCTGAGGCTGATTAAGCAGGTTGCAGATTAATCATACCCTGCTCAGTGGCCCCTTCATCCTCCTCACTGGTTCCTTACATCTTGATTTTGTTCTCTGTAAGGAAACACACGAGCCACTGTGTGCTCCTGTTGCCCAAAACACAAGTTTTGGTTTTGAGTGCCTCTGCTGTATCTGCCTCTTCAACCTGGTTATTAACCTGGACAGGTAAGACTCAGATTTTTATTGCTATTTCTTATTTTCATCACTGAGACCTGCACCCAGGGAAACCTTAAAAAAATGGCCCCAAAGAGAGACTTTTCTCCAAATCCAGCACTTTTTTTTTTCTGTTGAAATGGAAATGTTGGTGCTGGAAATAATCGAAGAGCCCCAGGGAATTTTTATCCTGCATTTCAATGTTCAGATCTGCCTCATCCCAAACTTGAATTGATTGGTGGTGCCTGGGAGGAAACCTCAGAACCTGCCCAAAGGATTGGGATGATTTGGGATGCTCCTGTAGGGAGAGGCTGGAAGGGACAGGAGATTTCTGGACACCAGGAGCACAAAGTGTGAGGATTTCCCCTTCAGGTGAACCCCACCGAGGACACAGCCCTGGCCATGAACCTGCACCCAGGGGACACACAGAGAATCATGGAATCATTAGGGCTGGAAAAGCCCTCTAAACATTGAGTCCAACCTTTAAACCAGCTCTGCCAACCCACCACTAAACCATGACCCCAGGGGCCACATCCACACATCTTTTGAGCACAAGAAAGGATAGGTGAGAGAGAAGCATTATGCCATTCTTGGAATTCAGAATATTAGGGCAAAATATACTAAAAGAGAAGAGGAAAAAGAGAGAGAAAAGGGTTACCTGTAGCACACTGTCCTTGAAAACCCGGCTGGTTTTTTTGTTTGTTTGTTTTGTGGGTTTTTTTTGGTTTTTTTTTTCCCCTTTAAGCTCTTGGCTGCACTTTACCCAAAAGGAAGAAGGGGAAAAAAGAAGGTGGCAGTGCTGCCCTGCTGGGGCCAGCTGGCACAGCCCGGGTGAGGGGCTGGGGACGTCCCTGCAGTCTCCAGATTAAGCACAAGTGCTTTGTGCAGATAAATTGAAAACCCTCGGCCCTGGAACAGCGACGAGTGGAACGGCGCTGTCAGGATGGAGAGGAGAGAGAGCAGCTGCCTATGGAAAGAGAGATTAAAAGCTGAGGGAGAGGCTGGTGTGCCTTTATGTCTTGAACTGTGAGCCAGAGATGGCTTTGAGAGCGGAAAATGCAGAACTTTGTGAAACATATGGATTTATTTCTGTATTACACACCCACACGTATCCCAAACACAATTACCTGGGCACACATGCAAATCCTCACACAGACACACGTGCTGGGAGTATTCTACANTTTGTGGGTTTTTTTTGGTTTTTTTTTTCCCCTTTAAGCTCTTGGCTGCACTTTACCCAAAAGGAAGAAGGGGAAAAAAGAAGGTGGCAGTGCTGCCCTGCTGGGGCCAGCTGGCACAGCCCGGGTGAGGGGCTGGGGACGTCCCTGCAGTCTCCAGATTAAGCACAAGTGCTTTGTGCAGATAAATTGAAAACCCTCGGCCCTGGAACAGCGACGAGTGGAACGGCGCTGTCAGGATGGAGAGGAGAGAGAGCAGCTGCCTATGGAAAGAGAGATTAAAAGCTGAGGGAGAGGCTGGTGTGCCTTTATGTCTTGAACTGTGAGCCAGAGATGGCTTTGAGAGCGGAAAATGCAGAACTTTGTGAAACATATGGATTTATTTCTGTATTACACACCCACACGTATCCCAAACACAATTACCTGGGCACACATGCAAATCCTCACACAGACACACGTGCTGGGAGTATTCTACACCTCAGGTGCTCCTGGCTCCCTGCTGGGTGTGGGGCAGAGCAGGGAACACCACAGGATCAAACCACAGCATCAAACCACAGGGTCAAACCCCTCGGGTGCAGCAGCTTGGTGAGAACTTGGCTGCAGCTGCTCCTCCAAATTTGGTGGCAGCAAGAAAAAGCCAAGGAGGAGCTGGAGCCCGTGGCAAGCTGGGGATGAGCAAGATAATGGGGGGGGTGAGCAAGATAATGGGGATGAGCACACTCCAGTACCCCCAGCTGGCCCAGCTGCCTGCAGCAGGGACACCCTGCCCCTCCACTGGCAGCTATTTCACTAATTACCCTCCCCAATTAACTCCTTTACTCCTGTCCCTTCACATTTTGCCAGCGACAGCCCCCAAGGCCTCTTTAGCATTCCCTGGAGGGGATGGGGACAGCAGGACCACTTTCTGGGGCCAGTCTCATCTGCTGGATTGGTTGGCAGGATGAGGAGGAGGAGGATGACTTCTGGCTCTGCTTGTGCTTTGGCACTGAATCAGGACAGGGAAAGGCTAACAGCAGAAATGGAATTATTCCCCATCTTCCCCAAGCCTGGCTCGCTTCCTCACACCCACCCACAATCCAGCCCGTGATCTCGAAGTGAAACTGGCTTTTATCATTCCTTGTTCAATCTAGTCAATCAAAATTTCAATTAATGGCAGGGAATTATCATTCCATTCAGCACAGAGAGGGTTTTGTTGTGGGATTTTTTTTTTTAATCTGTTACAAAGTGGCTGTCGTGTTGCTGATTCCAGCCCTGGGCAGCCTCCTGCAGCACCTCCCTGTCAGGCACAGAGATTTTGGGGGTTCCTGGCCTCCCTGGCTCCACAGGGCAAACACACTCCTGCTTTCTAGAGCCAGAAACCACTGATTCTGCTGATAATTCTTATTTTTCCTCCTTTCCTAATTTCCCTGCGTGGGGTTTCTCTGTGCACAGCCCAGAGGAAGGGCAGCAGCTCTCCCTGAGATGGTGAGGGAGGAGAGGACAGGAGGGAAGGATGGAGGGAGAGGGGGGGTTAAAGAAGAATCCATTTGTAATTACTGAAATAAACACAAGTCGGAGAGAAATGCAAATGCCTCATGTTGTGAAATGCTTGACAGAAGAAGTGACAGCTTTTTATTAGGGTGATAACAGCAAGGAGTTTTAAAATAGAATAATCGGTGCAACAAAAGCAATTTTCATTCTGAATTTTCATTTTAAATGGATGATCTTGTTTTAATCAAGTGAGTCATCACAAAATGCTTTTAATTGCTGAAAGTCAAGAGCTATATTGTAATTTTGATGTCTACTTTCAGGCTGATGATTCGATTTATATAAAATGGGAGGAGGGGGCAGTTTGTGTTGTTGCCCCATTCCTGTTTTCTGTCATTTCCCCCTCAAGTGAACACAAGATTTGAATTCACCATTCAAAATTCCAAATGGCTTTTTGGAAAGTGCGCTCACCTTGCCAACGAATCCAGAACGGGTTCAAGGCAGAAGATGTTGGTTAAAAATCCGGGTTTGTTTATTTTCTTCCCCTATCTCCTTCTGTGTTCTTTGGAGCAGCTGAGCTGCTAACACG
Organism: Illadopsis cleaveri; assembly: GCA_013399915.1. Classification (NCBI taxonomy): domain Eukaryota; kingdom Metazoa; phylum Chordata; class Aves; order Passeriformes; family Timaliidae; genus Illadopsis; species Illadopsis cleaveri. The sequence continues at coordinate 11,650 of VXBB01020607.1, forward strand.
AGGTTTGACTTTTTGTGCTTTTGAAGCATTCTGGGAGGGCGAGCTTGGACCACTTCCCACAGACTCGCATCCACCATCCACCACCGTTCCAGTGAAAAGGCTGATTGCAGGCTTCATTCCAAGCACAAATCCCACCTCTTTAGAGGAAAAGTGGCTGAGGCTTTGTGACTAGAGCCAAGACTACACAGCCAGGTCCTTGCTGGCTCGGTGAGGAATTTCTTAATCTCTCCTCAGGTGAGGTTCTGGAGAGTGGTTTGTTGTTGGAACCCTGGAGAATTCAGCTTCTGCTGAATTCCTGCTTTGAAACCTTCCCCTGTCAAGTCCTGCCCTACAGTCAGAGGGAATTGGTGTTGTCTCCTGTGGAAGGAACCATTCCCTCACCCCAGGATCCCACCGGAGATGATCTCCTCAGTTCAGAGCATGGCTTGAACTTCCTGAGCAGCCAAGAGTCGGGGGAACCTGCCCAGCTTTGCCACCAGCTGCCCAAATCTCCCCTTCAAGTCCTTTCAAACTCCAAATATACTGCCCTGAGAGGAGGAAAGCTACATAGAACACCTTTTTCTTTTTTTGTTTTAACAAGAAAAAATCCCTGTGAGACTTGGACGCCCTGGCTCTGGAAAGTGAGTGTAAGGAGGGTGCCTCATCTCTTGTCTTTGTGTGTCTTTCCCTCCTGTGCTGCCCTTTTCATGCTGCTGTTCAGACCCAGCGCGGTGAGAGGGGGCAGAAGCCATTTGCAAATATGTTCTCTGAAGAAAATCTGCTTTTCCCCCCACCCATTTAAGCAGCAATTCCTGCTGCTGCACGTTTTGAGTGCGTGCAGGGGCTGAAAGCCCAAAGCAGGAATTTTTTGCCGCATCTCGAAATTCTCCACGAAGGTGTGAACGAAGACACAATGAGGAGCCAGTGCTGACATGCACAAAACAGCTCATTAAATGGGAGAGAAAACAGCACCTTTCACCTCCAACAAGCTGGAAAAGAGAAAATCCCTGCCAGATAACCTAAGCAAGAGCCTCTCGGGAGAGGTGTGAGCATGCTGGAGTGCTGGGAGCTAATTGGGAGAGCCTCCACCATCCCCGAGCAGCAGCAGCAGAGAAAACACATCCCTTTGCTGTTAAATAAATAAAATATGCCAGCATTAGTCTCCTTCCCTGTCCTCCCTGATTCCTGAGCCCCAAACTGAGCTGGAATTGTGCCCTCATTTAGCATCTCGCTGCATGGCTGAGCAGACCATGCTTTTAGCAGAACTGTCAGGCTCGTACCCATCCCATCCCTTTGGAAATTTGGGTCAAGGGCTTTGTTCAGTCTGGTTTGAAGCCACAACTGATACTTGGAGGGGATGAACTTCAAAACTCTTTTACCCAGTCCTGCTCAGGATCCACCAACCTTAACAGGGCATTATCAAGGGCTTCCTTGGGCATCTCCAAAATTAAAATTACTCAGGTTTTTAAATAGATCCTCTGTTTTTTTTTTTTGTTTGCTTTGGCTGGTTTGTTTTCCTGGTAGGAATAGCCAAGAAGGGATCCCTTTCCCCTCACCCTGGCCACATGCACTTTTTGACTGAGGCCTAAGGAAACCTTGATGTCCTTATTTGTATTTTAAAGAATTTAGTGAAGACCCTAAAATATTCAAACAGCACAAGGATCTGGCACGGAAACTAGCTGGGCCTTTGGAGGTCTCCCCTCAGTAGTATCTATAACAACTGTGGAGCTTCACTGAGCCACTTTGGAAGTTCCCTTTGGAAAGCTCAGAGCAGCAAGAGAACACTGGGATGGTCATCACTGTTGCCCTAGGTTTTCTTGCTTGCAAATGTTTGGACTTTGCAGTCCTGCTTTCTCACGCCGCTCAACAAAACACAATGTGTATTTTTCGATAATTTACATATTTCTAGATAGTTTACATATTTGTTCTCTGGGAGGAGAATTGTGATTGATGGTGATGTTCACCATCCTGGTGAAAGAGGTGGCGGCCCTTGTAGCCAATCTCTTAACCTTTGTACAGATGTATAAATATTAGAGTCAGAATTTGAATAAAGTAGTAGAAGTTTCCTTGACTTCTGCTGTGCCTGCCTCGTTCCTTGTGTGTCCAAAACAGCGACACATCACAGTGAGGCCTGGGGTAACCTGGTCCTGTGGGAGGAGTCCCTGCCCATGGACTGGTTTTAAGATGGTTTTCAAGTCCCTCCCAACCCCAAACATCCCATAGTTCTGTGATCACATCTGCTCTGCCTCCTCCTGCCAGCTCATACCCCCAAAATTTGCTGCCTCAGATCTGCAGGGGAGGGTGGGGAAAACTGCCCAGCTCGGGTCGAGCAGAGGGACAGGAGAGAGGGGAATGAAATGGATCCTTGCAAATGCTTCTGAGCCATTTCCACCACGAGCACCAGCTCTGCTCACCCTGGGGGTGAACCCTGGGGAAGAGCTGGGTGGGAGGTGGGTGCTGCACCCCTGCCTGTGCCTTTCTCTGTTCCAGCTCTGTGACTCACCACATTCCCTGTTCCATGCCTGGAATTTAAAAGATCTGTGTGTTTATCTGCTGCTCTGTTCAAATCACTGACTGGGCTCTGCTGGCCATGGTCTCTCGGGGAGGACACACGATGCCGCACAGCTTTTTGATCGAAGCAATCTCTCCCTTGAGGTGCTTTTTTCTTTGTATAGGATTTTAAAAAAAAGCTGCTTTTTTTTCCCTTTTTCTCATCTCTTTCCCCCACTTTCTTATTTTTGCCAAAGAGCGTCAACTTGAGGTGAAATATTTTCCAGTGCTGACAAAAGCTTTGAATTGTAATGCCAAACCCATCAAGCCAAAGCTTTTAACTCTGGATTGTTCTTTTTTTAAAATATTGAATTTGTGACGTTTGTTCTCCTTCCTCTTGCCCACGATTGATCTGCCTGTCCTATTTATCTCCTCCATCTCACCGGGCCACGGCCTCGAGCCCACTGGAGACTTTGCATTGATTGCTTGGGATTTTGGATGAAGCCAGCTAGTTATTTTCCCTTCCTCTCTTCACCTCTGTTACCTGTTGTTTATCCTCTAACCAGACCTGGGCGAGGTCATTTTCTGCATCCAATTGACCAGAAAAAAGCACATTACAGTTTGGTTAAACAATAATGGGAACATACCAAAGCTCTTTCAGGAGTCAAAGTTCTTCCTCAGCATTTCAAAACCCAACGTTTCCCACGTGAAGCCATGAAAAGTTTAATCCAGGAATTATTAAATCCATTTGTGAAGTGGCTTCAAAATTAACACGGAGAATAAATAATTTTGATTTTCTCCAACTCACCAAAAAGATTCACTTCAGGTCTGTTTTAAACGATGTTTTCCTGCACATTGGTGCAACCTACACATTGCTTGGGGAATGTCAGCACTTTTGTCTCGGTGTGACTCTGCTCTGAAGGCTCAGCCTGCCCCTCCAGACCTGCCACCACCCAGGACCACCTCCTGTTGCTTTAAGTTTTCTTGTTTGCAAATGTTTAGATTTTGTAGTCTTGCTTTCTCAACAAAACACAAT
>VXBB01020607.1:15316-30515 GCA_013399915.1 Illadopsis cleaveri
ATCTCTTAACCTTTGTACAGATGTATAAATATTAGAGTCAGAATTTAAATAGAGTAGTAGAAGTTTCCTTAACTTCTGCTGTGCCTGCCTTGTTCCTTGTGTGTCCGAAACAGCGACAACCTCCCTCTCCCCAGGCATTTCTCTGAAGCACTGTCCCTTTGGTCTTCCTCAATTAACTACTTATTTTCACTGCTTTTCCCTTCAGTCAACAGAGAGAAACTATCTTCTCCAGAAAAACAATTGCCAACCCTGGAGCTAAACTTGCTGTGACAGATAAGAACAGACTTTGTTTGGAGAGAGAGAAGGGGAAATGCTGCTGTGAAGGTGCTCACTGCAGGGCTAGGGGCAAAGCCAAGAAACCAGGCAGGATGGCAAACGGGAGACTGGCAACGGTACCATGGATGTGAGGAGTCAGCGTGGAGGGTTAAACTTTAATGAGGGCTTTTAGCACTGGAGGGACTGAAAACACAACGAGGAAGAACAGAAAAAGGTCTCTGGGTCCTCTCACTCTCACACACACACACAGAGTCTCTCCCCGGGCGTTTGCACCCGGCAGCTCTGGAAGGTCATTCTGAGAAGAATAATTAATTAATTACCTGCTGGAAATGTTGTTTTTCCAGCCGTGAGTCCCTGGACGTGCTGCAGAGCTGCCACGGGGCAGATTTCCCCTTCCAGAGCGTTTTGCCCTCTCCCACTGGGAGCGGATTGTGCAGCCAGAGCCCTTTGAGGGCTGGAATTCACCAGGTTTTGTCCTCCAACCCTCAGAAAAACCCCAATCCCTCCAAATCTAATCCCATTATTTCAAATGGGGGAAAAAACAGCAACGAAGTTTCCCCAAACCAGTAATTATGGATAACACAGGCCGCAGGGAGGAACAACTCTAAACTCCAAACCTGGTCCTTACAAAATGCTCCAAAACCTTCCCCTGAAAATCCTTTGAAGCCAGGAAGGAAAGTGCTCACCAGGCTGGCTGAGAAACCTGTGATATAAACGTCCCTTAGCTCGTTTCTTCCTACTTGAAGACTTAATTAGTATTAAAAGCCCCAGGAAGTCTGAAGATTATTTATGGAGAACGTAGCAGTAGATACGACCCAAGGAATAAAGGAGGTAAGGCTGAACCACAGAGCCTGTCCAAGTGACTAAATCTACATTTTTACTGCTTCATTCCCTAATTTAGGTGCAAATTTGGGGTTTTTTTTTCCCCTCTCCTGCCCGAAATGTCAAGGTATTGCAAAGCTTTTCAAGCCTGGAATTGGGACAAAGAAAGAAAGAAAGGTCAAAGCCCTCAAAACAATTTGGAGAGATATTGGCCAAGATGTTTCATTTTTACTCTGACAGGTTTTTTTATTAACTTGCACAATCATTTAAAGCAAAAATTGATCTGCTAAAAGACACCATGAAGCCATTAGTTCTGTGCAGGCACAGGCTGACATGAGTTGGTCCCCCCAGCTCTAAGGGGCCTTTGCTAGCATTAATTAACTCAGAATTTCTTAGTAATTTACAAAGAATAATAATTAATTCTTAGTAATTAATACTAACATTTTTCTTCCTAATTAATATAACTATTTAACTAAGACTTTTCTTCATAAATTTCTTCATCATTAAAGTCACTGAATCCCAAACCTTTCCAGAGAAGAAGATTAAAGGGGGGGAGAGAGGGGATTTTCTGTTGATTTACATAAAACCGAAGTCGAAGACATGGGTGATTATTTACAGAATCAAGAAAATGAATAAAAATATTCCCCTCTGGCCCCTGGAATGTGGCAGTTCCCATCTCCAAAGGCACCAGAGGCTCAGTGCATCCCCAATAATGGAGGTGGTCCCTCATCCCTGTGGGGACCCCTCGCTCACTCCTCTGCAGACAATGGATTTTGCCTTTAGTGATCCCTTCTAAAACATCCCTCTGGGGTTTGCATTGTCAATTTGGTTTGGCCTTTAAAGAAAAGCTCTAATGGACAACCAATTTCTGCCTCGTTCGGTGACAGCTTGTTTTGTCCTGTCAGTCACAGGTAAGTTCCTGAGGAGGAGGGTGGGCAGCCTCCCCCAGCAGAGCCGTGACAAAGGAAAGGCTGTAATGACACCAGGAATTCCCCTAATCCCCCCGTTTCCAGCTGCTGAAAATGCCACAAAGGGTTTTCACGGAGAGGAAACTCCTCTGTGGGTCCACGGGCAACGTCCCAGAGGAAGGCAGGGGAAAGTGAGCTGGGGCTTTGTGATGTTCTCAGTGACCAAGTCCCCCAGACCACAGCTGGGAGGGACCCTGGGATGGAGGGATCCAACAGGAGAGTGCTGAATGTCAGAGAATCACATGCTTTGGACAAGACCCCTAAATTCATCTGGCCCAACCATGGGCCATGTGTGGTTGATGTGGAGCCTCCTGCCTCAGCGAAACGGCACAAAATGTGAAAAAAAAGAAGGGAAAACGTGGATAAATACATGAGGGGGAGCACAGAGCTTTGAGGAATCATGTTGGGATGCTTGGGGAGGTGGAGAGAGGCATTTGGTCACCATCTGACCCATTCTGGTCACTGTTTTGGCTTGCAGAGCCACAATCCTGCTGTCACCACTGACTGCCAGGGGATGCAGTTGGGCTGCCCAGGGCTCAGCTAGAAAACTGCTTTATTTATAAACCTGTACAGGCAGCTGCAGACAGGAGTTCTGCCTCACCCCAAACTCAGGCAACCGGCAGCAAAGGCATTTGTCACTCTTCCCTCCCTCCAAAACCAGGAAGCTTAAACAATATGCATCATTTATGCACCTCAAGAAGCAGAGGAAAATCAGAATTGAAAACAGGCCGGTGCCTCTGTCTGCATGTGTCTGCATGAAATATTCAGCACCAAGCCCGGGTCCTGCTGCGTGTCAGGGCTCCGCAGTCAGAACCACGGGAGAGGTAACGGCTGCACCACACAGCACATGCCATTCCAGGGCAACTGCCAGGATGAGGAGGTGTTCTGAAGGCTCTTAAATATTTAAACCCAGAATGAGACACATCCAGACCCAGCTGCTAATGGTTGCTTGCCTCGTGCTGCCACAGGAACACCAGGAAATTGGGATGCCTGGCTGGGATGGCTGCAGAGAGCAGGGGCAGTGAGGAGAGAGGCTCTGTGCTGTCATTGCTGCGTGTCCAAGTCTGCTCTGCCTGGGATTGCAGCCAGGCAGGAACAAGGAGGGAGATGTAGCAATTTCTCCCCTGTACTTGGCCCTGGTTTTCCCCTGTACTCGGCCCTGGTGAGGCCACACCTTGAGTGCTGTGTCCAGTTCTGGGCCCCTCAGTTTAGGAAGGATGTTGANTTGGTGCCGTAATCTAGTTGAGGTGTTGGAGCATGGGTTGGACTCGATGATCTTGAAGGTCTCTTCCAACCTAGAAATTCCGTGATTCTGTGATTCTGATTCTGAGCAAGCCTGGCAGCAAATGAGCCCTTACTTGGCTGGAGCAGGTCCTGCTGCAGGAGCTGCTGGGGAAGTTCTGTCTCTCTGGATAACACCGAGCAATTCTGGTCTCTCAAACACAGACATCACAGAATCAAAGAATTTCTAGGTTGGAAGAGACCTTCAAGATCATCGAGTCCAACCCAGCTCCAACACCTCAACTAGATTACGACATCAAGTGCCACATCCAGTCTTTTTTTAAACACATCCAGGGATGGTGACTCCACCACCTCCCTGGGCAAACCATTCCAGTACTTTACCACTCTTTCCGTGAAAAACTTTTTCCTGATATCCAGCCTATATTTCCCTTGACACAGCCTGAGACAAAGACAAGACAAATCCTCAGACCTTCCCTGGCTGCTTAAGAGAGCTTTGAGGCTTCCCTGGGTGCCCCAGGAGGGATCTGCTCCTGGCACAAAGCCAGCAGGGGCAGCTCTGCACAATCTCCTGCAGCACCACGGGTCAGAGTGTCCCACTGGGCAGTGCAGGGCTGGGCTCCTTTTGGGGTGGCACTGGTGGGTGAAACACCCCAAGAATGCCCCAACATTCTCCATCACACAGAGGCTGATTTAGCTGCTAACTCACCCTAGGACAAACCAGACTAACGCCTTCTGATTTCCAGCAGCAGATGGATGCTAAAACAGACAGAAAAATCACTGACACACAGGGCTCCTGTTGAATTCCAACCACCCAAACATCTGCCCTCCAGCGCTGGTCGGGCTTCTGGTATTCACAAATCACAAAACAGCTGGGAGAGGAGAGCAGGTGAAACATCCTCAGCACAAACGGTCCCAGTGCAAACCATCTCTGCTGGCACATGTTTGAAATCCCTGCATTTGAAACATCAGTTGTGAAGCATCCTCTGCCTGTGAGCTGCTTCCCACACCACCAGGGCTCCCAGTCAGAGATAAATAAAGCCCAGATCTCCTCTGGAACAAGGGAAGGGAGGCAGTTTCCCAAGGGCAACTGCAATTAAGTTTATGGTTGAAATTTGTGGTTCTCTTCTTTTAATCCCCTACTAATTTAGGTCTATGTCCCCTCCCTGGGACTCAGCGTGGTTTGCATTGCCCTTGTCTCCTCTCTGTGTTTGGAGTCCTTCAGAGCAGACAGAGGCACTAAAAATAAAATCACCTGTCAGCTCCCCCCAGTTATTCCAAACAAAACGTCCTTTACGAAAACGCAACAAGTAAAACCTTCACATTGTGTATGCTTATTCACATAAAATATTTAGAAAGCTCCTAATGTTTTTATGGCTGTAATTAATCTTGTGTCATGTTGGGGAAGAACAGCACATAAAAAAATTTCTTTGGCATCAGGGAGAAGCCTGGGCTTCCCAAAGCAAACCTGTGTGTCCCAGGTGTCTGATCCTGTTTCTCAGGATCGAGGGGATTCATGTGTGGGGTCTGAGGGATCCCTGCTCCCAGGAGAGCCTGGCAGGGTGGAGGAGGGTTCAGCCACGTGCCCTTTTATATTATATCTTTGTGACACAGATGCTCACACCAGCCCTGGCAGCTTGGTAGCCCTGTGGAGGAAAGGGCCACACTGATTCACCCCAGCTCTGTTCCCTGGGGACAGCAGCACCTCCCAAGCTGTCAGTGCAGCTTGGCCAGGACTGGGGCTCCCTCTGTGCCTCCCTCTGGGGAAGGAGGATCCTGTTACAGAATTCCTCAGGGAAGGTGGACATGATGTATAACTAGGCCTTGAACTACCCGAGCTGAGGCCTGGTCGAGGCCTTGCTGAGGCCTGACCTGAGGCCTCAAGCCTGTGACGCAGTTAAAATTACTTGGTAGAGTTGTGGCGCAGTTAGAAATTAGATGTTAAGGTGTCTGGGAAAGATAATGGGATTGATGAAGGTGACTGTATAGAGTTGTTAGTAAGTATTTGTTAGCTACCTTAAAAGTAAGTTCAACAATGTGTGAACAACAGTGTGTTTGCATTTTTCTCTCTNTGTGAAGGTCATTGTATAGAGTTGTTAGTAAGTATTTGTTAGCTACCTTAAAAGTAAGTTCAACAATGTCTGTTTGCATTTTTCTCTCTGCTGTGTGCCAATGAAAGAGCTATCCATTTTGTAAACTCTATAGAAATGTATATAAGCTGCCATTTTTGGTGCCGTAATCTAGTTGAGGTGTTGGAGCATGGGTTGGACTCGATGATCTTGAAGGTCTCTTCCAACCTAGAAATTCTGTGATTCTGTGATTTTAGATGAAATAAAGGAGAAACGTAGAAGTGACCACATTGGTTGGACCTGCGTTTGCTTCGACCCAACTCTCTTTAGGGCAACCCTGGCTTTAGGATCCCACAAAAAAAGTGCTCCTTTTATCATGGAGATTTTGGGAAAAACCTCTCTGCAGGTTCACTGCAACCGTCTGGAGGACTCTGGTTAGCACAGGAGCCTGAGCACATATAAACTGTCACCAGTCAGAGACTCCTGGCCCAGCCTGCCTTGCCAATAAACTCTTTGATGGGAATATTCCCAGAAATACGATGCTTTAAAAATCCCATCCAGCTCTTGCTATCTATAGCTTCTCAACGACAAAAATTTGGCCAGGATGCAAGAGAGAACAGCTTCCAGCAGCTCCCTGTGCCACGGAGGCAGAATTACCATCCATGGGGGAAGAACCAGGTGGCTGCTGGCTGAGGGACTGGTGCTGTGGGAGAACAGCTCAGCCCTGTCTGAAATAGGTGCAGATCCAGCATTTTTGGAAGCTCAAATTGTTTCATCATAAGGGTGTGGGAGAAGCTCTCACTGCACCAGGGAGTAAAGGAGCTCACAATCAACACCTGGGATGAGGTTGGCCTCAGTGGAGTAAAGCATTTAACCACACGAACGAAGAAAGGTGGATTTGACATTTTAATCTTGATCCTTACACTCCTAAATTGCCCTTTGGAGGAGGAAAATAATGTGTGAAGTACAGGGCAGCTCCTGGGGATGCCCCAGCCCGTGAATCACAGAATCACAGAATTTCTAGGTTGGAAAAGACCTTCAAGATCATTGAGTCCAACCCATGTTCCAACACCTCAACTAGATTACGGCACCAAGTGCCACATCCAGTCTTTTTTTAAACACATCCAGGGATGGTGACTCCACCACCTCCCTGGGCAAACCATTCCAGTACTTTACCACTCTTTCTGTGAAAAACTTTTTCCTGATATCCAGCCTATATTTCCCTTGACGCAGCTTGAGACTGTGAAATACTGGCAGAAACACTGACATCCCCATGGAACCCAGTGCCACAGATCCTGCACAGCTCAGGGACTGGGATCACCCCAAGGACACCATGGGCTGATGGCAGACCTGGCCCAGGGCTTGAGCTGGGCTTTGGTAACTGGTTTTCATCCTTGGAGGGAACCTGCTGTTCATCCAGGCTGGGAATTCAGATCCAACAAGATCCACCCCTAGTGCTGGCTCCAAACCTGCTGGGCCGTGGGGCTCTGTGGAAGGAGAGGCTGGAGGGTGATCCTGTCACTGGTGGGATGGTGAGATGTCCTGCCAAGCCCTGCTCTGAGGGGTTCACCGTGGGGATTTACAGCCCTGCTTGTCTTTCAAACCACCTGGTTTTTAACCATGCCCTGCCTGGAGCAAGGAGGGCTCAGGGAGCAGCACCCATGTCCTGGGTGCAGAGCTGTCACACACAGCCAGAGGCACAGATGGACAGCAAGGAAAGTGGAAAGGCTAAAGGAGGGGAGGTGATAGCCCAGACAGAGCAGGGCTGGGAGTGCAGGGGAATGGACAGGCAGTGGGGTTCAGCTGAACCCCAAATCCATCAGTGCAGCCACCCCCTCAACTTCTGTGTGTTTCTGCACAAGCTTTTTTTTTTTTTTTTCTTTTTCAGTTGACTTTCAAAGTAGCTGACCTGCCAAAGCTGCCCATTTTGCCTGCAGATGCTCTGCATTGGCAGCCTTTAAACCCCTTTAAACAGCCCCAGCTCAATCACAGCTCTGTCAGGCGATGCTCTATTTAACAGGGGCTGCTGGTCTCACACAGCAGCCACAGCCCAGGAATCTCCTCCCGAGTCCATTTTCTCAGTGAGTGGCAGCAATAAATAAAATCCAGCCAGTTGGTCCTTGAAACGCTACCATGGCTTGATTACTTCTGCCCAGGACTTTGCCAACTGTGCTGCAACCTCCTGCAGATGCTGCCTCCCTGTGCCTGCACCTCCCCGGGCTGCAGGAGGGAGGAGGCAGCAGTGGGATCACGCAGGGGATGGGATGTGAGTGCAGGGCAGCAAAGCGACCTGGAGGAGACATTTCCAGAGGGATGTGCCCCTGTCAAAGCCTCCTGCCCCAGAGCTGAGGTCCTGCCCAGGAAAGCTCCTGGGTTGTTTCTTGGAGGAACAGGGAATGCTGCCCCTGCCTTGGCCAGGCTCCAGGGTAGTTAATTGCATTCCGCCTGCCCAACATTAATTAATTTGGTGTCGTGCAGAGACTGCTGCGCTGGGTGTATCCGGGAAAATAAAACTCCACCACCTCCCACACCCAATAAATAAAAGAGGGGGAGGGAGCTGGGCTGGCTCTGAGGCTCAGGGGGACATGGGGTCTCAGGCCAGCCTCTTGTCAGGGTTCAGACATCTCTGAGTGCTGGGCCCGGCTCCCTGAGCTCTGACACTCACCCACGAGTCAGCAGAGCCAAGTCACACACAGAGGTGACACACAAAACCTCCAGTTTTCTCCCTGTGTCCATTCCCAGGGCAGAGGATGGTGGTGTTTGCCAGGAAAGTGATCAAAGATCAGCTGGTGGACAGGAGGGTTGAGCACCCACAGCCACCTTGGCAGTGCCAGGCTGGTCTCACAAGGGAGTCCATGGGATTGAGTGTGGCTGCAGGGTTTGTACAGGTCTGGGGGTTTGTGCAGGTCTGGGGGGTTGTACAGGTCTGGGGGTCTGTGCAGATCTGGGGGTTTGTACAGATCTTGGGGAGCCTTGGGCTCCCTGAGCTGCCAGAGGAAACTCATCCCAGCAGGGCAGCACAGCCATGGGGATGAGACACCCCCAGGGTGCAGACCCTGAGCACACAGGGGTGTTTTTGGGAGGCAGAGCCGTGGCAGGAGATCCCCTGCTCACAAAAAGAGCAGATGCCTGTTATTTCAAACCCTACTGTTACCTCATTAAAGCAGCTGTCTGCTGTCCCCCAAAGACAGACAAATTAGGAGCCAACTCAACCAAGAGCGCAACAAACACGAAAAATCTGTGACGGGATGAAATGCTAACGAGGCTTTTCCCACCACGCTGGGCCCAGGAGCTCAGGCAGGGGCTTGGGGACAGAGGTGAAGGGAGGCAGAGCTGCAGATTTGTTTCTCGTTGTCAAGCCAGAGCCCAGCCCAGCTGTTTCCCCAAACAAGCCAAAGTCATGAGCCATGTCTAGTTTGGTATTTATTTTTTTTTTTAATTCTTGCAACAACGATATTTCAGATTCACTTCTGCGCTCTCAGCTGGGATCCCAACCCTCTGTGTGCCCTTCTGTGAGTTGTTTCCCTGCCCTGCCCTTCCCTCCCTGGCTGGGATGATCAGAGAGGAGGAAGATCCTCAGCCACGGTCAGGGTGCACCCCCAGAGCCAGCAGGTGGCTGTGCCAGAGATGCACAGGGCACACACACTGTGACCCAGCACAGGCATCATCCCCACACGGTGACGGGGTCTGGAGCACACAGGCAGAGCCTTCAGCACCCCAGAGCGACCCTCCAGCCCCTGGAGAGCCCTTGAGAACCTTTGCAAACCTCGCTGTGAGCATCCCATTCCCCTCTGCCAGATCCCAGCCTGAGGGAGCAGCACTGGGGGCGCAGCACAGCCCAACCTGCCCTGCTCAGACGTCAGGAAATCAAACCAGCGTTCCCTCCACAGCCAGGGGCAGCAGCACTGACACAACATCCTCCCAGAGCTGGAACCGCGTCTTGTTCGGCCTCAGTGATTAGTCAAAGGAACAGCCACCATATTTCCCACCTCCTGTGAGTGACAGCAGATGTTTGGGAGTGATTTGTAATCTAACAGAGACATTAACCTTTGAAAGCGTCTCCCGGTGTCCCCGGGGCTGTCCAGGGACGCTCCATTGTGCCGGGGAACAAAGAGCCCTGGATATTACTCAGGAGGGAACGGGCAGGGATGAGCTTTACATAAAAGAGATCAATAAAAATATATCAACAGCCCACGCAGGGCTTTGGGGGGAGGCGGAGGAGAGGTCTGGGAGGAGACGCCGTGTGAGTGGTCAGGTCACAGCAGTTATCCAGGAGCAGATGAAAAGGTCCCGGTTGGGTTTTTAATCTCTGCTCAACACACGCGGGTCCCCCGGACCAAACATAGGCTTGGTTTTGCTGCTGATGGGCAGGGGCTGCTGCCCTGCTCCCCTGGGCTTCTCCAGCTCGTTCTGTTTCCCATGGCACGGCTGGGGGACCCAACGCTGCCAGGACAGCCTGGGCAGCCCCACCCCACACAGCTCCCCTCCCTGAACTCGGGGCAGAACTGCTGCTCACACCCGCAGCAGGTTGGGCAGGTCTGGTTCGTGCTGCATCCCACAAACCCAGAGCGATGGGCTGCACAAGGACTGAGAGAGCAGAGGGGAAACCCCCTGAGCTCCTGCAGGGATTCTCCCAACACGGGGATGGATGAGGCAGCCCCGAGCACAGGAGCTGGGAAAGGCTGTTCTATTTCTGGCCAAGACTTCCCCATCAGGGAGGCACGTAGCACCAAATGCAACACAGCTAGCCTGGAAAGCAGATGGCCCGTGGAGGTGAGTCCCACTGTAGTTGCACAGCAAGTCTGACACCCTGGGGAGAAATCCCACAGGCAGGCAAGATCCCCAAATCCTCCCTGACAAAACTTTAGGCTGGAGGGACAAAACAACTCGTTCAAACCCAGATAAACCCTGGAGCAACCAGGATCAGGGTGATGTCAGCAGCCCTTGGAGCAGCAGTGGGGCAGTGGGTGCCTTTGCCCACACAAAATAATTTTTTTTACTGAATGCCCCCATGGATAATTAACAGTCTGTTGCTATCACAGCCTCTGGCCAGCCCTGATCTCTCCTTCACTACACAGAGCATTGAACAAACACCTTGAAGGGTCTCAGAGCTGACCTCTCCTGCCTTGGTACAAGTAGGAGAGGAGGATCTGGCCTTTTTCAGCGGCAGCCAAGCTCTAACTGCTGCCTGCTCTGGGGGAGTGGATCTGTTGCACCCCCTGGGGTTATTATCTAAATCAGATTAGAGATGCAGAAAACAGAGCAGCAGGTACAGCAGACAGAAGCTGCCAGACTGGAGCAGGGTGTGATAACAGCGTGGGGAGGAATGTTTCTTCCAATCTTTCTGTAAAGCATCCTCCTCCAGCTGCAGCTGGCTGTTGTTTCCCCAGGGACTCTTCCCTGGCAGCTCCATGGAGCTCTCTTGGAGAGCAGGAGCAGGGCTTGGGAGCAGATTCCCAACCTTTCTATGGGATCCCCCATCACAGCCTTCCCTGCCCCACAGCCACCTCCTGTGGGATCCTGGCAAAAGCCACCTCACACCTCAGCCCCGGGGCTCCCTGAGGGCACAGCACGAACTGTGAGCGACTAGGAACTGTTCCAGGCTCATCTCTTTGGCTTAGAGGGGAAATGTTTATCCAAGCAGCAGGTTTCCTGCAGTGGGGTCCACGATCCAGGCTTTGCCTGACCAGGATCCAGCGAAATTCCAGGGATGGAGCTGGGGCTGCTCTGGTTTCTGCACAGCGGGGAGCTGAGCCCCCCCAGGCACATTTGGGGCTGGCTGCACCAAACCTCAGCAGCAAAACCAGGGTTATTCTGTTAATGAGCTCTGCTGGGCAGAATGTAGAATCCTGCTGCCTGGGGAGGGTGCAGAAAGTGACACCGTGGGAAAGAGCTCCTTGGAAATTTGATCCAAGAACAGCACAAATGTGGCATCTGCCCCCGGGCCCAAACCCTCAGAACAGCTCCAGGGAGCAAAGCAAGTTCCCAGAACCTCTCACCATGGCATTTGTTTCCTTCTACTGGCCAAAGCTTTTAAAAACTTGTGCAATACAGTTAAAACTCCATTTTGGGCTCAGCTTTTCACTGGGGGCTCCCTCTGACTCCTGGTGATAATGTAAAAAAAAAAAAACAAAAGAAAAACAGCCACCAAAACACAGAAGTGAACACCATCAAACCCAAAACATCTTCCCCAAATCCCCCTCCTCACTGGGGATTCCCATTAAGCAGCAAACACTCTCCCTGCTCATTGCAGGCTGGTTTCTTGATGTCCCTTCTGACCCAAACTCTTCTGAGATTTATGAAAACATTTGGCTGCAGCAAAACCCCACATCTGACCAAGTTCCCCCTTGGTGGAAAAATCCTGACCAGCCACAAGGGGGAACAACCATTTGTGACACCTCCACGAGATAAATCCACTTTCTTTCCCGTTTGTAGAGTGCAGGAGCACATATCCCACATATCCCAATGTTCTTCTCTAAGCTCCCTCTTGGAGCAGCCCTCACCCAAACCAGGCTGCAAACTCTAAAATTAAGCAGATTGCACTGTCCCTGCTCTCACTACGAGCCTTATCACACCAATAACAGCCCCAAAATCAGCACAGCTCTTCCAGGAACCTGATTTTTTGTAACAAGCTGTTACAATTCTTCTGAGGAACGTTAATTTTATTCAAATACCTGCGAAACACGGCAGGTAACAGCTGAAGTCTTAGTTCCTGCCGGACCCTTAGGGCAGGAAAATACTCAGTTTATATCTTAGACATCCAACCAGACCATGTGCTGCAGGGGCTCCTATTCCTCATTTTATATAATGAAAAATACAAAGCACAACTCAGAAGAAGAAATACATTTTAAAATGTGGCATGAAAGGGCTTCTTTACTGACAGATCCTCGGTGTACTTTGATTTGCTTTTCCTTACAAGCTCTCTCTCTCAACTATTATTTTCTTTCCCAGTGGTGTCATTCTAATTTTCAAACTCGGGCAAAGAAACTGCTCATTCCTTACCTCTGGTCAGCAGCCACCTCAGGGGGGTTTCTTCAGCTCCTCAGCAAACTCCAGCTCAGCCAGAGCCTGCAAACATCTCCCCTCCTGTGCAGCTGGAGCCACGGAGCAGTTGTTGTTAAATCAGCATCCACAGCTCAGGTGCACCACAACAAAGAGTTTGGATTGTTGGAGACTTTCCCCCACCTCTCAGCTGGTGTGTTGAAGGGTTTCCTGAATTGTGAACTTGCAGGAAGGGGAAAATAAATAATTATGGGTATTTCCCTGCAGGAGTGAAGTTTGGTTTGGGGCAATGACCGAGGGGGAGCTCAGCAGCCTCAGGATGGAGCTGCAGGAGCTCCTCCGTGTCCTGACCGTGTCCAGAACAGGCTTTTCTCATTTCTCTGATGCCCTCTCTCCTCAAGGGAATTCCATCAGTCTTTTGGGTCTTTCCTGAGGCTTTTTTCCCATTTTCTTTTTCTCATCACCAAGCCGTCGTTGGTGGGTCTCCCTGTGGTGCACATCACGCTGACATGGGATGTGACTGGAGCCATAAAGTGCTTTTTTTGTAGCTGTCACTGTGGATAAGAGCCTGCAGAAGAAGGATTCATGTAGATTTTCTGTCCTCTCTTACCCCACTACCCCCTCCAAGTCCAAATGCTCAAACCAGAGCTTTGAGATCATTTCACCCTGCTGAGGAAGGAGACTAGTCTAAACCAAGACTGAAGGGAGTTGTTTGAGGACTCTGCTGGCATTAGGAGATGGAAGGGGGGATAAGCTGACTCCCCAGGAGAACAAGAAGGGGACATGGTGGCAGCCAGTGCTCCTTTGGGCACACTGCAGTGATGGAGAGCTGCCAGAGCCCTCGAGGCTTTTCACAGAATCCTCCCAAGGGGTGTTTGGAATGTCCTCTGTGTCCTCCCTGACACTGGGGACTGCTTTGCTCTCTCCTGCTTGGACAGACCCAGCCCAGGGGCCCCGTGTGGGTTCCAGCACCTCCCTGGATTTTGGGCTCCTGGGGGGGACATCACACCAGGAAAACTTTGGCCCCCAGCTCGGAGGAGCAGGTGTGACATGTAAACACCGAGTCAGTGACACGTTTACACTGATTTCTCAAGTCAGTTCCGTGTTTACATTGATTTCTCTGCTGCTGAGATCTCGTCACCTCTGACCAAATCCAGCCGAGATCCCGACTGGACAAACTCATGTTTCTGGAGGAAGCAAGTTCTGGTTGAAAGGGGATCTTCAAAACATCTCACAAGCAAAAGATCTGAAGAGATGTAATTCAACCCAAGCCAGCCTGCCCAGAGCCATCTCCTACTTGCACAGTTTAACAGAGTTCAAGGCCAGAAGGCTCCATTATAATCTCCTGAAGTTGTTTCTGCATGGAGAGAGGGACGGAGAAGGTGGCTGGGGCTGCAGCAGGCACAAAAGACAAAGGCAGTGCTGGGGGGGATTCAGAAATGGTAAAAAGAGGTGGGGAGATCTGGCTGAGCCCTGACCTCTGCCCTGGTTATTATCTAAATTAGAGATGCACACCCCAGCCCGTGTTCCCCAACACCTGCTCCCAGCTGTCTGCCCAAACTGGGCCCTGCCCTGAGCCCAGCCCTGCAGCCGTGGGCAGCACCCCCAGCACGGCCCACAGGCACTGGGGCTCTGCACCAGCAGCAGGGCGTCCTCCAACCTCCCTCCTCCTATAAATATAAAGGCTGTTTACGTCTCCTTCCACCCAAATTTCACTTCCTTTCCCCCTGCAGACGTCACTGGGTGTCCCACGCCGAGCCCCGCTCGCTGCCAGCCTTTGCTCTGACGGAGCTGCACAAAAAACCAGCTCGGGAGATGTTTAATTTTCCAAGCTTTAGATGAAAAGGATTCATTTAAAGCCTTTAAAAAATTTAGCCCACTTCACAGCTCCTTCCAAAGATCGGTGTTGTGCTCTTTAAATAGGAGACATGTTTTAAAGCCGCCGCCATCATTTATTAAATTAGCCTCAGACTTGCAAATGCGGCTCCCCTCTTATTGAATCTTGTAATATTTATTTGCCAAGCTGCGATATTTGGAGCTGCACACGTTACACACACAAGGGGGGGAAAGGGGGAGGTGACGGGGAAGGTGTGAGGGGAGGGGGGAAGGAAACCACTTCTACTGTAAATTGTGTAAATACATTTGCACGTCCCAGGAGGGGTAGGGAAGAGGCATTGTAATTAAAATGACTGCCAGGGTATTTTAAACAAGGGAGAATAAATAGATTTTTCTCTGCATGGCACAGGCTCCTTTAACTTGGAAACTTCGTGACAGAAGATGATTAAAAATATCTCATGGCGTGTCTGAAATCTGCAAGCTTTGATGAGAAAAATGTTCTTGGGAATGAAAGGAGATCAAGTGAAGGAGGAACAGTCTCCTACACAGTGTTTTATAGGCCCAATTCATGACTGCAGATGTCACAAAAAATAATAATAATAAAAAAACCCTCTTTTTTTTGCTTCCTAAGAGAAGAGAAGAAAACCACGGACTGCGGCTCCTGTAGTGAGGAGATCCCTTTTCTGCAGCTCTCGGAGCAGGGGTGAGAGATGCTCAGGAAACCATGGCAATGGCTGAGAAGCTGCTGAGCTCCTGCCTGGGCATGTCACCTGAGGCAGAGAGGGCACAGGGCTGGCCCTGGCACCCCCAGCCCCGCCCTGGGGCACAGGACAGGGCTCAGGACAGCCAGTTCTGCATCCTGCCTGCTGAACTAAAGCTCTGTTCTCTCTGCCAGCCCTGGGGAGCAGCTCTGCCCCTCTGACAGCCCCGGGCTGGGCCTGGCAGGAGCAGCAGCAGCTCCTTCAGGGGCTGATCCCTGGAGTGGAG
>VXBB01020607.1:30842-48802 GCA_013399915.1 Illadopsis cleaveri
CACACCCCAGCAGCTCCTCCTGCCAATGGAGGGGCTGCAGGTGCTCCCCACACCCCAGCAGCTCCTCCTGCCACTGCCTGGCCTTTAGCACAGCTGCTGGGTCTAAACCTGGCCCACATGAAATCACAGAATGGATTTAAACCCATCCAGTGCCACCCCTGCCATGGCAGGGACACCTCCCACTGTCCCAGGCTGCTCCCAACCCTGTCCAGCCTGGCCTGGGACATTCCAGGGATCCAGGGGCACCCTGTGCCAGGGCCTGCCCACCCTCCCAGGGAACAATTCCTGCCCAAAATCCCATCCATTCCTGCCCTCTGGCAGTGGGAAGCCATTCCCCCTCATCCCATCACTCCATGTCCTTGTATAAAGTCCCACTTCAGATTTCACTTGCCTCTCTCCAAAATCCCCCACAAAACCCTCCCAACCCTCTGGGAGTGGGAGCTCTCCCCTGTTCCCCTTTGCTGTGAAGAGTTTCCCCTTTAGAAGTAGATCACAGAATCATTAAGGCTGAAAAAACACCTCCAAGATCATCGAGTCCAATCTTTGATAAAATAAAAAAAGAGATAAAATAAATAAAACAATTAAAAAGTGAAAGATTAAAAATGATTTTTTAAAAAGAAAAAAAAAAGCCCAGAAATATATTGAGCCTCCCACTCGATCAGAAACCCTTCCCCGAGGTGGTGACACCATCACAAGTGTCAGTGCTGGATAAAATTCCCTGTAACCTCAGCCTTGCTCCGAGGGCTCTGGGATAACACCTCACTGACAGAGTTCTCTGAAGACCTTAAAACTGGGAGTGCCCAGTTTGCAAAATGAGATATTTCAGATCATTTTGATCAAGCTCTTTTTTTTTCTTTCTTTTTTTTTTTTTTTTTTTTATAGAAGCATTTAATGTTTGTCCTCCTAAAAGAAANTTTTTTTTTTTTCTTTTTTTTTTTCTTTTTTAATGATTCTAATTTTTCTACTGCTCAGAGCCCTGGACCTGGTAACCAGGGAAACTCGGCTTCCCAGGAAAAGGGATCCAGGAGCACCACCACCAACTACAGAATCTCATCATCTTCCCTAACTGTGACATGAAAACATGCATGATGATGCATTGCTGAAAGGGGATTTTTTTTTTTTTTAGTGTTCATAAAACACTCTCCCTCATCTCAGGGTGTGCTGTGATTGGGGTGCCCCGTGCAGGTCACAGTCCCCATCTGAAAGGGTTGATGGGTCCATCAGGACGTGGCAGACCTGGAAGGACAGGAGGTTGTGTCAAGGCACCCCTGGCTGCTCCCTGGCCGCCCTCCCCAGCTTGTCACAGGATGGTTTGGGTTGGAAAAGCCCTCTCAGATCATCAAGTCCAACAGTTTCCCTGCACTGCCAAGGCCACGGCTCACCCAAGTCCCCAAGTGCCACATCCAGGTGGCTTTTGAACCCCTCCAGGGATGGGGACTCCACCCCTGCCTTGGAAACCTGTGCCAGGGCTGGGCAGCCCTTAGGGTGAAAGAATTTTCCCAATATCTGTGGTAAATTTCCCCTGGCCCAACCTGAGGCCTTTCCCTCCTGTCCCTGTCCCCTGGCAGCAGATCCCAAATCCCCCCCAGCTGTCCCCTCCTGTCAGGGAGTTGTGCAGAGCCACAAGGTCCCCCCTGAGCCTCCTTTTCTCCAGCTGAGCCCCTTCCCCATCTCCCTCAGCCTCTCCTGGGGCTCCAGACCCTTCCCCATCTCCCTCAGCCTCTCCTGGGGCTCCAGACCCTTCCCCAGCTCCCCTGCCCTCCTTTGCTCCACACATTCTCTTGCCAAACAAAGCAGCTCATGGGCAGCAACATCACAGAACAGTTTGGTTTGGAAGGGACCTTCCAAAGTCACCCAGTCCAAGCCCCCAAGGTTTGCTCCACCAGGTTTAGA
This sequence comes from Illadopsis cleaveri, assembly GCA_013399915.1. NCBI lineage: Eukaryota > Metazoa > Chordata > Aves > Passeriformes > Timaliidae > Illadopsis > Illadopsis cleaveri. Next base: position 32,736 of record VXBB01020607.1, read on the forward strand.
CTCCTTAAAGAAACTTTACTTTTTTTCCCCTCACCTCTCAGTTTTTTAGCTGCTGCTGTAAACCTCAGACCCAACCTCCAGCTGCCATTTAGAAAATAAACCACAAATGTAATCAAAGCAATTACTACCTCCACTTCAAACATTACATTATCAAGCCAACCAGCTCCCCATTGAAGACAATTAATCTGCACACAGTCACCAAAAGAAACTGTCAGCAATTAGAAGTGGAAGCACAACTTTGTAGTTAATTGGGAATATTGCACCTCTGATACATGTTTAATTAGTTGATGGAGTGTGTCCCTTCTCAGACATTTTTCTTTTTAAATTATACCTGAAATTCATTCCTTATTCCCCCTACTTTTTTTTTTTTTCTTTCTTCAATGCAAAATAATAAAGGAAATAAATAAAGCATGAGTAATCTGAAACCTGATTCTGGCTCTCCCTTCTGTTTGCAGCTTGTAGTGTGTATACAGGAGTTTAGACACCTCCAAGAGATAAGGAGGGAAAAGATCTTTCTTTTCTTTCCGAGCTTCTCTTTTTTCATTAATCTGATTTTAAGACCTCGCCTGTGCATTTTCACACTTCTCTCATCAATCTCATTTTTGTCCTGTTTCCCTTGGGATTATCAGGTGAACGAACGGGAGGGCCCAGAGCTGAGCAGAGCCCAGCACATGCTGCGGGTACATTCATTTCAACACTTATTTTACAAAGGTTCTAAATTTTATCTTTGCATAATGATGCTGCTTTGCATATCTATAGCTGCTTTCATCCCATGATCTCGGTGCATTCTGCAGACTGTTAATTAAGTCTCAAAACACAGTGGTGAAGTAAATAGGAGGGTTTATTGGGGTGGGTTTATCTAATTTTGAGAAGAAAAGGGTAAACTGAGGCAGGGAGAGGCTGAAGAGGTGTTTACAGGCATGGAACAGCACAACAAAATGTGTTATAGGGGCAAACAAATTTGTAAACCCCAGAGACAGAGAATCAGCCATCACATCTCTTGGTCCACAATATCCCTGGGGATGTTCAGGGCCAGCCTGGATGGGGTTTGGTCTCATGGGAGCTGTCCCTGCCCAAGGCCAGCCTGGGACAAGATGACCTCTGAGGTTCCTCCCAGCCCAAACCCTCCTCCAGTTCTGTGATCCCTGGTTCCCAAACAGCCCCAGGTCAGTGTGGGGTCCCAGGGCTGCACCCAACCCTGCAGCTGTGCCCAAGGCTGCTGCACCCAGAGCTCCTGCAGCCCACGTTCCCTGTGGTTCCATGCCAGCACACTCCTCTCAGCACGCTCAGCACACTCCTCTCAGCACCACCCAGCCCTCAAACACTCTGGAGACGCTCCTGGGAGCGTTCCTCCGCTTGGGGTGGGTGTTTGCTTTTGTCATCCTTGGCGCCGCTTTCCAAACGCTCTGAAACGAAAACATTTCTGTGCCCAGAAGGGCCCATTTCTCATCACCTCAGAGCAGCGTCGCCCAAGAATAACTTTGCTGAAAGCTGACAAATCCAGGCTCTGGCTCAAGGCAAGAAGCAGCCGGGCGAGATTCCTGTTTGCCACGAGCAGGAAAACATCCCAGGGCCCAGCCCTGTCCCGATGGATATCGCTCCCACACCGTGCAAATTGCAGCATGGGTGGCACACGTGGTCCCATCTGCCAATTCCAGTGAGCCTGGCTCCAGCTCCGAGAGAAAACTCTGCCAAAATCCCATCACTTGGAGCAGAAAGATCCAGCCTGGAGGAATTCAACGTGCCTGGAGAATTGCTGGGGGAAACCGCAACAACAAAACTGTGCAGGGAGCTGAGCTGGCAGAGCCAGGAACACCAACGTGGCTCCCGTCCTTCCCACTGCCCTTTGGAAACGTCTCTCCTGCGTTATCCAACATCATCACCTCGTTTGGAGCATCACTGCAGGAAGCAACATCCCAGCTGCAAATGAGCTCCTTCATTTTGTTATCTGCTGGAGCAAAACCATCCAAGTTACAGCTCAGGTTTGGAGAAGGGAGGAAGCGTTTGCAACAGTTGAGCTGGTGGGGGGAAGAGAAAATGTTTTCAAGTTGCCTGAGAACAGCTGCACACTTTAAAGGGCAAAGAATTTGTGTGGGTGAGTCTGCATTGCTCTCCATCCCTGGGCAGGAGGAATTCCAGCAGCTGAGGAGGACCCTGGGGGGGTTGTGTTGGTGTTTGCCTCTCCTCCCATCTCCAGGTAGCAGGTACAGCTCGTCAACCATCCTCTGGAGATGGAAGCAGATGAAACAAATGACAGGAACCCTCAGAGCCATGAGGTCACTGCTGGCAGCAGCAGCCACCCCGTGCACAGTGAAACCTCTTTGTGCTGTCGGTGCTGGAGTCAAAGGGAATGGATCCACCAGGCTTTGGCTCAGCCTGCAAAGCACATGGAGTGTGTGGGTGCTTTCTTGTTCTGCCAGGGACAATCCAAGCAAAAACTCAACCTCCTTCTTCCTTCAGCTGAAAGAAAGCATCAACAGAAGACAGAAATTCTGGCCTGAAAAGCAGCCAAGCACTGCTGAGTACTGGCCCGTTGTCCTCGCAAGGGGGAGGATTACTGAAGTGCCTTTGAAAAGTTCCTTGAGGTTGTTTCATCTTACATCCTCCTGGAACACTGGGCTGAGGGAACAGCCAGGTTTGGAGCAGGGCCAGCCTCCCGTGCTGACCGTGAGGCTGCAGTCCTGCACTCCCTGCTGGGTGGGCACTTTGCACCATTGCAATGCAGCACCAGGAATTCTCCTCACCCTGATCCCCCCTGGCAAATCCCTCGGGCTGCTTTGGGAGGGTGTGTTGGGGTAGGGAACACAGAGATGCAGCAGTGGGGTGCAGTGGAGCTCCCTCCATCCCATGAAAGGCATCCTCAAAATGAGCCCTGCTAAGTTTTGTATCCCTGACAAAAGAAACACTTCCACCCTCTGCTCACAACACGGCTTTGGTGTGCAGCAGGTGTTTGAGACGTCCCCTGGCTGGTCCAGCTCCCACACCCCGTGGTATCAGCTGTTGCAGGCAAAGATGCAAATCCTCTCCTATCGAATCAAACACCTTTCTGACAGTTTTAACGTAATCTTCTCAAAGGAAAATTTCCATCTTGTCCCCTCCTTTAAAGCTGAGCTCGTGCCCTAAAGCAGGAGGACTTCACCTCAATTCCAACACTCAGAGATGCTTTTAAATCCTTGCTTTGCAGCTCTGGCCACTCCAGTAACTCCCTGTGATGAAGGGAAATCTCTTTGTGGAGAACAGTTCTCCAGTGTGTGCCTGAAAGGCAGCCACAGGCTCGACCTGCTTTTCTCACGGCCTGAAAGGACCCACGGCTGGCAAAGGCAGCAGAGGGTGCCAACCCCACAGCCCCGTCCTGGGAGCCCCAGTCCCTGCCCCAGCACAGAGAGGTGGTGGAGAGAGAGCCCACGGTGCCAGGGGGAGGGAAAGGAAAGAAGNGAACTTTTCCCTTTCTGCTCCCAGCTTTGTTTTCCTTGCAGGCTGGTGCCCCTCCCCACCCACGCTGCTCATGGGGATCCACCAAGTGGGCACAGAAATGGGCACCACCCAAACCCCAAAGATTTGTCCCTCTGAACGTGCCCAGGGTGGCTCTGCTGGGGGATGGTGGCTCCCATGGGGACACACCTTGACAGCAGTGCTGGTGCTGTGTCCTGCTGAGCCCAGGAGCTTCCCTGGGCTCTGAAATACACAGTGGGACCTCTCCCCACCACGGGGAGTGTCCTGGAGAGCTGGGAAAGGGCCTGTTCCATTTGCAGAGCTCTGGGCCAGGGAAAGGCTGGCTTGGGCCCATCTGGAAGGAATTATCACAAGAGCTGTTTGTCAGCTGCTTCCACACAGAGGAAGAGCTGGGGTTTTACACCATTGGCCTTGCCCAGAACAAAAACCAGATAGGCCAGGAGATTTATTACACACAAATCTCCCAGGATTACAGCTGCCCCACGGAAGGAAACCTGCCTGAGAGAGCGTTTTCTGACTGGCATGCAAGAACAGAGCAGCCTCGCCAAAATTACCTCAGAGCATGGAAAATGAAGCAGATCCTTGGCTGGATCAAACAATGGCATCAGCAAATGGCTGGTTTGAGAAAAGGGGGAAAGCAGAGATGAGGGCCCTCACTGAGGGACCACCCAGGAGATAAAAGAGGCTGGAGCTGCTGCTGAGCTCCGCAGCCTCAGCTGGTGCCTACATCAAATTTGAAGACTGTGATGATCCCCCAGCCTGATCTACTTGCAAATTACTTCAGTGGGGTTTGAGACCCCGGGGGATTGGGATCTGGTCTCATTCCTCCCTTCACCAAAGATTACAAGTGAGAAATCATCCCTAGGGATGACCACGTAGTGTTTTCATCGATTTTTAATACCTCTTGTTTACCTGTTTCCAATTTGCAGGAGTCATTTTTATTTCTTTGCTGCTACGTTTTCCACAAAAGCTTTTCTTAAAAAAAAAAAAACAAACAAAATTGTCTTTGAAACAGATATCGAGCACGTTTTGTTTCCTGACAACCACACGTAGAGATTCAATTTGTATACGCTCCTCGGTGGATATGTCACACTGTGATTGTTCACACATTAACTGACACAGCAGAGCTGGGTGGGAGATATTTTATCTATTCCTCAACAATTTCAGAGACTAATAAAAACACCAGTGGATCTAAAAGAGACCTTGATGTTTCGTAATGTGTAAGACAAAAGGGTTTCCTATTCAATTAGCCAAAATGTTAGATCAAAAAAAGACGCCTTAGATTTGGAAATGAGTCAATGCTGAAACTTGTAACTATTTTCTCCTCCCAGTTTGAAAAGATTTCAAATAGGCAAGATGAAAGAAAATATCTTTGGGACAAGAATTTTTGTCTCGGGAAGGGGCTGTACCAAACTGAACATTTTCTGCTGGAGCCCAAATCAAAAGCTGTGACCCTGATCCAGCTGCTCTTGCAGAAGCATCACCCCAAACGCTCCTCCCCTTACAAAACTGGCTCATTTCCTCTAGAAAATACAGATAACAAGCAACTTCCACACACTGTGTGCAGAGAGAGTAAACTTGCACTGCCTCTTATCCTGCGTGTAGGGACATAACTCTCCCCTTGATCTCCATTTGAGAGAGGAGGGAAATTCCACTGTTTCAGAGGCTTTGTTATTACCTTGAGAGGCAGGGCAGCAACCAGAGAGAGCATCCAGCACGACAAGACAGAGGAAGGGTTTTTGGAGACAGGCCACACAGCTGACATCCTTTAGGGCTGTGAAGCTGAGCTGGAGAACTCCCAACCTTTCATCTGCCCATCAGCATTCCTGCGCTGGGAGCTGCAGAGTCACAGAATCACAGAATCACAGAATTTCTAGGTTGGAAGAGACCTTCAAGATCATCGAGTCCAACCCATGCTCCAACACCTCAACTAGATTACGGCACCAAGTGCCACATCCAGTCTTGTTTTAAACACATCCAGGGATGGTGACTCCACCACCTCCCTGGGCAAACCATTCCAGTACTTTACCACTCTTTCTGTGAAAAACTTTTCCCTAATATCCAGCCTATATTTCCCTTGATGCAGCTTGAGGCTGTGTCCTCTTGTTCTGTCCGTTGCTGCCTGGAGAAAGAGACCATCACCCACTTGAGCACAGCCACCCTTCAGGGAGTTATAGAGAGTGAAAAAACAGCTACGAGTCAGTAATGAAAATAACAGGAGTCAGATCCTCCACCAGCACCACCTCTGTGTGCCCCAACAGAGTTTTGGGTGCTCTGTTGATTTATCCCAGCCGTGGGTCTGCTTTCTGCAGCACGAAATCATTAAAGCTGGAAAAGCCTCCTGAGGTCATTGAATGAACCCAGCAGCACCAGGTTCACCACCCCCAATGTCCCCAGGGTGCCACATCCACACCCTTTGGAGCACTTGCAAGGTTGGGGATCCCCCCCTTACCCAGCCAGCCTGTTCCAGTGCCTGGACACCCCTTCTGGGCAGAATTTTTCCCCCTAATATCCAACCTAAACCTTCCTTGGCACAACTTGAGGCTGTTTTCTTTGGTCCTGTCATTTGAGAGAAGAAAGCGACCCCCACCTGGGCACAGTCTCCTCTCAGGCAGTTGTGGAGAGCGATGAGGTCTGCCCTGAGCCTCCTTTTCTCCAGGCTATCACAAAACCGTCAGTGAAAATGTCTGTGTTGGGTTCAGACATGAGATAAAACCCACCAGGGACAGTGGCAGAGCTGCTGAAAGGGAAGAGTGATGTCCCATCTGCGCCGCAAATTGAAAATGAAAAGGAAAAAAAAAACCACCTCAGAGGGTCTGATTCTCACTCCGGTTTTAACTGTACATCAAGAGGACTCAGTCACCCTTTCCTTGGTGAGTGGAGGTACCTCAGCATCTGAAATCACATCCCAGAGTCAAAAATAAAAACACATTCTGTGGACGTGCATGAAGATTTGACCTGAATTTCAAGGTCATGTGGTAAATTAGCAGGAAGACCCAGATGTCCTGAGCATGATCCCTTCCTGCCCTACGAGGCACGGCCTCCCAAAACCATTTGTGCAATTGCCTTATTTCCCAGAGTGACTTACAGGTGCTCTTGTAAGCAGATCCAGTCAATATATTTATTTTCCTTTTGATACACAGCTACAATAGGAAGCCATGCATGAAGTTTATTAAACCTGGCTAATTTTCTATCAGTTCTGCGAAATATTGATTCTATGCATTCAGTCATCTGGCTCGGACTCAACCTGGAAAGAGAATTAATTTGAAAACAACACAAAGAAGCATCCCAATTCCTCTGAAACAACACTAATCTGAGCCTGCAGAGTGTCCCCGTCCTCATGGGCAGAGCCCTTTGATCGACCCAGCCAAAGACAACTGTGTTATTTAGGAGCCATTTGCAAGCTGGCAGCTTAAACAAGTCTTCTTTTTTTCTTTTTTCTTTTTTTCTTTTTTCCCATAAAGGGTGGGTGGGGAAGAAGTAACAGCTTTACAGTAGCAGTAAAACATCCAAATGATTTTTTTTTTTTTTTTTGCTCTCTGACAGAGCCAGATCCTTCAGGTTCTCTGGGCAGGAAGGCAGGGCAGAAGGATCTGCAGCTCCCTGGGGACTCCGTGGGGGCAGAACCTCTTTGCTGTGAGGTTTGGTGAGCCAGGGGCAGAGCTGGCCGGTGCAGGGGTGCAGGGCAGGGTCCTGACAGGCAGGGAAAATGTGCAGGAGGTACTCCAGGAGTGCATCAGCCCCGTCCAAGCCTCAGAGGTGTGTGAGCATCCTCCCCAGGAGAGCACCTTACACTGCCTGTCCTGGCCAGACAACACCTCTGAAAGCAGCTCGTGCAAGTGTCTGGTTCTGGAGAGCACAAATCTGTCCAGCAGGAAAGTCTGAGCCTTAATCCCTGTCTCTCCACCTTTCTCAGAGAATTTAAAATCCCGGAATAATTTGGTTTGGAAGGAACCTTAAAGATCGTCCAGTTCCAATCCCCTGCCACGCGCAGGGAAATTTTACATTTGCATAACAAAATCAGAGAGTTTTCTACCTTTAATTCTTCGAGCTTGACTGATCTTCTGCACAAACAAACTGTTCCTGTGCCCGAATGATGATGGAAACCAGCAATAAATATAAAGATTCTATCCAAGCCAATATGGCACCGTGTTTTACCACATCAGTGTCAGGGAGCCTGCCCTGGGATCCACACATCGGGCCAGATTTCAGCGACTTCCTTCGCTTCAAACCCAACCTGCTGCTCCCCCTGTGCCGGAGGCTGCTCCAGACCATCATCGTGCGAGGCAGAACATACGCACGAGTAAACAAATTAGGGCCATCTCCAAAACAACAGGCCCCTGGCTTCCTGGAAGGGCTGCGAGAGAAACTTAATCACCGGCAGCGGGTGAAACGGTGGAAGGGAGGGGACGGATCTGCCGAGCGCGGGGATGCTCCGGCCGGCCGGCGGGGAAAGCACGCCAGGAGGGGCGGGAGGAGCGCTGGGAGCGCAGCCGTGCAGCTCCAGTGCAGCTCCAGTGCAGCTCCAGTGCAGCTCTGGTTTGTTCAGCACAGAGCCACAGCCCTGCTGCTCCAGTGCAGCTCCAGTGCAGCTCCAGTGCAGCTCCGGTTTGTTTAGCATGGAGCCACAGCCCTGCTGCTCCAGTGCAGCTCTGGTGCAGCTCCAGTGCAGCTCCAGTGCAGCTCGGGGTTGTTCCGCACAGAGCCACAGCCCTGCTGCTCCAGTGCAGCTCTGGTGCAGCTCTGGTTTATTTAGCATGGAGCCACAGCCCTGCAGTTCCAGTGCAGCTCCAGTGCAGCTCTGGTTTGTTGAGCATGGCGCCACAGCCCTGCTGCTCCAGTGCAGCTCCGGTGCAGCTGAGATTTGCTCAGCACAGAGTCACAGCCCTGCTGCTCCAGTGCAGCTCAGGTTTGTTCAGCACGGAGCTGATGTGGGGAGAAAAACAAAGATCTGAGCAGGGGCTCATCTCTGGCCGGTGAGGGCTCAGCCGGGGAGGCCAGAGATGGTTCCAGCAGGGATGGTTCCATTTAGAGATGGTTCCAGCAGGGATGGTTCCATTTTAGAGATGGTTCCATCAGAGATGGTTTCATCAGGGATGGTTCCAGCAGAGATGGTTCCATCAGGGATGGTTCCATCAGAGATAGTTCCTGCAGGGATGGTTCCATTTAGAGATGGTTTCATCAGGGATGGTTCCACCAGAGATGGTTCCATCAGAGACGGTTCCACCAGAGATAGTTCCATTCTGGGATGGTTCCAGCAGAGATGGTTCCATCAGGGATGGTTCCATCAGAGATGGTTCCATTCTGGCATGGTTCCATCAGAGATGGTTCCATCAGGGATGGTTCCATTCAGAGATGGTTCCATCAGAGGTGGTTCTCTGGCCTCACTGAGCCTCCTCAGCTCCCTCTCCAGGGGCTCATTAAGAGGGTGAACTCTCAGCAGTGAAATCAGCTGAACTCCAAGGCAGGTAAATCTCTGCTCGCCTCCTGCCAGCAGATCTCAGGTCTTCACTGAGGGAGTGATGTGGGAAAAGGAAACAGCAGAAGCCTTTCCCTTGCCAGCTGCAGGCAGCTTCACCCCACAGCTGAGGAACCTTCCCTGCTAAAAAAACCTCTTTCTCAACCCTACAGCCCCAGCCAGAGTGCAGTCACCCACAACAGTTCCTCTGGGGAGCTCATGACCTGCAGAATTAAACCAAAACAAATTTCATTGCAAAGACTGATAATTTAGCATTGAAAAAAACAATTCTCTATTTTTAAAACCCTGTGTGCATGCACCTACCTGTTTGTTCATCCCTAGCCTCACGTAATTATGACCAGCTGGATCTCCCTGGTTTTCCTTTTACCCCAAAAGAGCAAGACAGTCAGCATGTGCTCCTGTAGCAGCCCTGGGAGCCCTCTGAGATATCAGAATTTCTCAGGCCAGTCCTTGCAGCCTGACTCCTCACCCAGCACACCAAACTCATCCTCCTTTGCCATGGAAAGCTGCTGCAGGAACTGCTGGGAGCCCCAGCTCCTCCTTAGCCCAGGCCCCAGTCTGAGCAGAGTCTGGCACTGAAGTCTAACACAAATCCCCTGGTGTGATAACAGGCAGTCAGGGCATCTGACAGCTAGGAGAGAAGTATTTAAAATAACTGGCTGATTTAAGACAAGTGTCTCCCTAATCCTAAGCAGTTAGAGCTTGTTTTATGCCCTGGATGACAAAGGTTTGTGTAGCTAGTTTATCATATGTTTAAAGCTGCCTTGATGTAACAGCAGAGGATCTGCTATTCATCTCAGGCAGAGCAGGGGAAAGCTGGACTCACACGTCTGTGAGAAGAAAAAAAGGAATGGATAATAACCAAGAGCTGCTCATTGCACAACCCAAGATCCACCAGAAGCACGTGAGGAGAAAACAGTGAGCAGTGTCCTCAGGAGTGTAAAGCTGTTGGAAGTTCTGAGCTTTGTCCTCTTTGTAGTTTACTCTCCAGCTGGAAGGGCCAAATCTGGGATGGAGACGTGGAGAAACAGAATCACAGAATTTTTAGGTTGGAAGAGACCTTCAAGAGCATCGAGTCCAACCCATGCTCCAACACCTCAACTAGATTACGGCACCAAGTGCCACATCCAGTCTTTTTTTAAACACATCCAGGCATGGTGACTCCACCACCTCCCTGGGCAAACCATTCCAGTACTTTACCCCTCTTTCTGTGAAAAACTTTTTCCTAATATCCACCCTATATTTCCCTTGATGCAGCTTGAGGCTGTGTCCTCTTGTTCTGTCCGTTGCTGCCTGGAGAAAGAGACCAACTCCCAGATGTCTACAGCTGCCCTTCGGGGAGTTATAGAGAGTGATAAGGTCACCTCTGAGTCTCCTTTTCTCCAGGAGAAACCTGACTCTGCAGGACCAGCAGCAGTGGGATCACTGCAGGGGGAGAAGAAAGAGAGGAAACCTGAGGGCTGTGCTGGCCCTGGTCACACCTGAGCAGTGGGAGATGTCAGGATCCTCTCCACAGCTCCTGGGAAAGAGCTGCACGTGCAGAGCTGCCTTCACGAGATGGACCTGGCACGTCACTGAGCCCAGCTGAGATCCAGGTGGGATTTTGGCTCCTGCTGCACAGCCCCATCTCCCCCCCTGAACCCTGCAACCTTCAAACCTGGGCTTTGGCTCGGCTCTCGTGACTCATCAGGAGGGGATTGCAGGAGTTAAACTCCTTGTTGCAAAGCAGAGATTCCATTTTCCCCCGGCCTTAAGCAGCTTCAATCCATCTTTCTGCATTACAGAGCCCGTGCTGATTGTTCTGCTGTAGTGAGTAATAACAACTTGTACTTTGCAGATTCCCCCAGGGAGCCAGGCTGGCTCTGCCACACCTCGGGCTGCACAGGGCAGGGACACATCTGCCCAGGCACCCCGAGAGGGACGGGGCTGCAGGAACGACACACCAAGAAATTTGGGTGGGAAGGTGTCAAGAGTGAAGGGCACCAGGGCGTGGCTGAGGGAAATTGGGGTCGCCAGTCCTGTAGGGTGTGAACATCACAACACGGTGGGCACAGACAGAGTAGGGAGGGTATTAGGAATTTTTTTCCCTCCCCAAAGCTGCACAGACAGGTTTTCTCCACAGGAATCCATGGCCAGAGTTACCAGCTCATTTTCACCACAAGACCTGCGTTGGTGAAGTAAGTACCAATCTCTACACAGTTTTTTTTTTACAAGCAGATAGTTAAAAAGAGAGAAAAAAAAAACCCCAAAGCTCCTAAACAGAGATGGCTTTGCTTTATGTCCAAGTTTTGCAAGGCATTTTGCCAAAACTAGAGAAGATATTATTTCCAGCACCAATATTTAATAAAGATGTCATCTCCTATTGCAAGGCCAACAGCTGGAACTGGAATCCATTTCCAGACATGGGCACTAACCTGCAATGGCCCAGATTTGCTCAACTGCCTTTTTTTAATTGTGGGGCATTAGCAGATTATGGGTCCTTTTGTAGCAGGTCCATCAAACGCTGCTCTGTAATCTCCTGTAGGCATTAGGGTCCAGATTATTGTGCTTGTAGTTGATAATAACAGAGCAGGGATTCCCTGCACCCCTGGGAAATCTGAGGCACCTGGCAGAGGGCAGGAGCCCACGGTGCCCAGCCACGTGCAGGGACGTGCACAGGGCAGAGCAAACCTGCTGCCACCCTCGCCCGTGGTGAGGCACAAACATCTCCATTTCTCTTCTTCCCCGCTCACTTTTTTGGGTGGAGGCTCTGGCTGCTTCATCCTCCCGCTCTTTAACGACGTGGGTTATCCTTCTCTTTCATCCTAGATGAAAGGAGGTGGTTACATGCACCAGTTTCCAAATCAGCTCCCAGCAAGAAAAAAAAAAAAAAATCATTAAGAGGGGGCAGGTCTGCCTTGCAGCCGAGCTGGGGACTTGCTCAGTCAGCAGCAGGGAGGAAATGTGTCCCACATATCTTCCAAGAGCAACTGGGAGCACTGGAAGCACAAAGTTTTCAGTGGAAGGTCACTAGATGGCCCCAGATCTTCCTCTGCAGCAGCCACCAGTAATTCCAGCTCTGGGAGCCTCATCCTGCAGCCTGACCCCAAAGGAGCAGCATGTCCTGATGAGAAGGGCACCAAACGAGAGCCAGGGAACTTGCCAAGATGTCTTGAGTGGAGCACTCACCCCCTGATGGCTTTTCCTGCTCCTGGCCTTTGCCTGTTGAGGGCAGGAGAGCCTGGAGTGTGTCTGGGCAGTGCCAGGGCCAGATCTGACCTCACACAGATAAAGGACACGAAGCCTGATTATGTACAAACTCCCATCATCCCACTGCCAGGCTGCTGCAAAACCCTCGTTTGGGAAAAAACCATCCACACTTATCCCTCAGGTTAAATCCCTGCTGGCTCTGGGGCCTGTGCTGCCTGTTTTGTCGGAGCTGTAATGATGTCCACACAGGTCAGGCTCCTCTGCGCCTCTGCTTCAGTTTAAGCCGTTTGGGCAGGACCAGAATTAGATTCTGTGAGCAGTTACACGGGTCTAAATCACCACTAAATCCCTCTGGATTGAGCAGATGCTGCTGTGGAGAGTGTGCCAAAGGAAGGGCTGGTTTGTACCCCAGTGATGGCCCCAAAGAAAAGGCACAAAGGTACACGGGGGGGCTCTGGGAGTGCTGGGGTAAGTGATCAGTTAATGGAGGCAAATGATCTTTTCCTTTCTCCTGGCTCGGGTCTTTGTTCAAGTGGTGAAATGGGACCCAGTTCCCTGTAATTGCTCTGCTCTTGCACACAACTGCTGCCTCCCACGTGTGGCTTGTTGACATTTAAATAAATTGCAATTATCCCGACAAAGTAGATTGCAGGGGCTCCAGAGAAAACGGGTCAAAAATACGTCCAGGAGTGTGTTTAAGACATGATTATCACAGGGCAGGATGGGGAGGAGAGGAGGTGCTGACAAGAATGGAGGCAGCTTGGGGCTGGAGACAGCCCAGCCCAGCCCCAGCCCCTGGTGGGATCCAGCAGGAGCCAAAAACCTCCTGGCCCTGGGGAGGAGAAGACAGCAGTGGAGCAAAGGGAGAACCCAGAGGGGATGGGAACAAACAGGGAACCACTTGGACTCTTTGAGTGAAAACCAAAGTCCTCAGCTCTCCTCTGCTCCCTTCTGCAGGAGCATTCAGGGATTTCAGAGGAGTTCCCATCTCACGCTGCCTGAGGCTGGGAGAGGGGAGCCCTGCTGGCCACCCAGACTCCAGATTTCCCTCTTTCCTCACTCCCTGGAGCCTCCTCTGTACCCCATTCCCTTCTCCTGGCTCTCCAATCTCTTGGGGAGGATTTGTCCTTTTACCCACATCAGTCTGAGACCCAGGCTGCAAACACTGGATTTCTCCTTCCCCCTGAGGGGTTCCACAAGCAATCCAGGGTGGCAGTTCCCTGCTGCCTGGCCAGCTGTAGGATACAAGAGGTTATACACAACAGGTTCCTTGATCCCACACCTGCCACAGCTCCTTGTCCAGCCCCAAAGACAGGCCTGCCCCTCCTGTGGGTCACTGGCAGCACAGAAAAACAGATCTGAGCAGAAACAGAGCACTGAGTGCAAGAAAAGAGGTGAAGGTTTTAGAGAACACTGCAGAAGCGTGGAAGCCATCACAAGAAGAAGGAGAACAAGGCAGAAATGCACCTTCAGAAAGGTCTCCCAGTTCACCCCCACTTCTTCCTTCTCCCCCATCCTACTGGGAAGCCTTTGCCTTCTCCCCACACCACAAACCTCCTCCTTGTTTTGATTCCCAATAGATCAAAACGTCTCCCTGCAAGTATAAAACTCTTTAGATGAGGGGAAAATAAAATGGATGTGAAATCCCGGCTGCTGGGAGTCTCTGGCACACACACACACTGTCTGCTGACATTTTCTGCAGCTCTTTTCCCAGTGAAATCTGTCTCAAGCAGAGCCCAAGGGGGCCAGTAACAAATCAGTTGCCTGGTACACAAGTGATTTTTTTTAACTACAGGTCCAACACAACTGCACTGGAAACCACAGCTTTAGTCTCCCACGGATCACGAAACAAAAAGGGCTCTTTGTTGAAAGGTACAGGTTTTTAGGGATTTGTGGTTCTGAACCAACCTGGGTTCGTTGCATATTCAGTCCTGGTTTGTTCTGACAAGCAGTGGAGCATTCCCATCAGACTGGCATTCCTCTGGGCACTGAGCAGTCACCATCTGAGTGGGGAATTGCCTGAAAGATGGAGCAAACACTCTGTGAGGGAGGGACAACACTTGTGCCTTATGCTTTCCCCTCCTTTCTCAGCTTCCTTCACCATGACCAGAATTTCAAAGCCAGTTTTTATAGATAGAAGCGAAAGCCTTTTTAGCCATTCAACTTCCAGCAGCTGAAGTTTCAGGGTAAAGGTGAAAATCTCCAGCACAAAAGTTTGAGTCCCTCCCAAGATCCCCCACCACCCACCCTTGCTGTGGGGATCCAGGAACCCAGAGCTCAGCAAGCCCCAGCACTCCTCCAGTGGAGCTGCTCCCTGCAGGTTTGGGTGATGGCAGAGTGAGGCCACACAGGCAAAAAGAGACTTTCAGCTCCTGCAATTTGAGTGACAGTGACCAACTGACTGATTTCCAATGACAGGAGCCAGAGGGAGATGAAATGAGAAGCTGCCTGCAGGGAGCAGAGCTAAAGGGAAGGGGAGGAGTTCAGGCAGGTTGTTAATGTTCCATGACCCAGCCCTGGGACAAAGTCAAGGGTGATGCCACAGGCCTGCAGACACAAGAAGTGCTGCTGAGCAGCCAGAGACAACAGAGGGGACGAGTTTGTTCTGTCCTGGGAACCTCCAAACCTGCCTCCAGGGCAGAAACAGGTGCTGGTTCCCGTCCTGCTGTGGCTCCAAGTCCTGGCATGGTGGTAACACCCAGGTGGGAGAGTGTCTCTGACTCTCTCTTACACCTTTGGGAGAAGCCTGGAAATGTGGATTCAGAGCTCCCCAACTGCACTCAGCATGAATGTTCAGCTCCAGCCTGCAGAGAACTTCACAGTGTGAGGAAGGGACACATCAGACCCCCGAAACCCTGTGTGAGTTCTTGTCAAGGCAAAGTTAAAATACTCCAGGAAAAACTTCCACAACATCAGATTTCAGGGCTGTGTCCTACATCATCATTGCCATGATCCCAGTGATAAGCCCAAGGTGGTACAAGAGGGGCTGGCAAGGCAAAGCTGCTGGTGTGGGCAGGGAGACAAACACAGGACAGGGTGGTCTGCAGGGCAGGACACAGGCAGGGACCCACGGGGGATCCTGATCTGTTCCCGTGCTCCCCAGGGCCTGCAATGACACCTGGCCCCACACCCAGCCCTGGGAGAAGCCACATCCTCTCTTGATGTATTCAGACACTCAGTCTCGATATGTAGGAGGATCAGACCCGCAGAAGGAACGAGGCAGGCAGCAGCAGTTGAAGGGAAAGCTAATAATACTTTATTTTATAATCTTCTTTTACATTTTTTCCTCTGTGTTCTTTTTTAACAATCTAACTCTATATCTTANCTGGAGCAGCTGGGGACACCTCTGGGTAAGGTCACCTCCTGCCAGAGCAGAGGAGGAGGAGCAGAACCATGAAGAAAATGGTGTGAAGAGGCATCATCTTCCTCTTCAACACATCCAAGCACAGGGGAAGGGTTTGGCTGGCTGGGGACAGCACCTTCTGAGCAGTGACACAGATGGATTGTCATTAAACCAGAGGAAGTCTTTGCTGTGCTTCCTTCAGTCCTGCTCCAGGCTGGCTTTTGTTGGGAAGTAATTAACACTGCAGGTTTGGGTCCCCTCCCCTGGTCCCCACAAGGAAAGAAAAGCATGAAATCTCAGCTGGAAATACTAAAAACTCCTTGAGCCAGAGTAATGGGGGGGAAGCAAAAAAAAAAAACCAAAACGGGGAAGGAATCAGGGATTAAAAGCATTTGGTGTGGGAGCTGGTTTACATCTGCCAGGATGATTCCTCAATTCCCTCCCAAAACACACATGCATGGACACACACACACACAAATAAACTGCATCTTGCTTTTCAGTGTTACCTAAGGGCAGTCCCCCAAAATCCAGGAGAGCTGTGAGGAGTTGCAGCCAACAGGAATCATTTCCCAGCCTGATGAATAGAGAGGGGAAAAAAAAAAA
>VXBB01020611.1:0-22799 GCA_013399915.1 Illadopsis cleaveri
AGTACAGAGGGACAATCCCTTCCTCCGTCCTGCTGGCCACACCATTCCTGATACAAGCCAGGGTGCTGTTGGCCTTCTTGGCCACCTGGGCACACTGCTGGCCCATGTTCAGCCTCTGTTGCCCAGCACCCCCAGGGCTTTCCCACCTGGGCCACTTGCCAACCACTCTGCCCCAGCCTGGAGCGNTGTTGTGACTGAAGTGTAGGACCTGGCACTTGGTCTGGTTGAACCTCGTGCTGTTGGTCTTCCCTTTTGATCCAGCCTGTCCAGAGCCCTCTGCAGAGCCTTCCTACCCTCCAGCAGATCCACACACCAAATTTGGTGTGGTCTGTGAATTTACTGAGGCTACACTTGATCAACTCATCCAAATCAGTGCCTAAAATATTAAACAGGAACTGGGCCCAACACTAATCCCTGGGGGACACTCCTACTGACCAGATGGCAACTGGGAGCAGCACCATTCGCCACCACTCCCTGGGCCCTGCCTGGCCATTACCCAGGGAAAAGTGCACCTATTGTCGCCCATTGTCCCCCACTGTCCCTCATTTTCCCCTGCTGCCCCTGACCCCAACTCACTGACTCCCCCACCTGTTGTCTCATCTCTTTTCAAATGTTGTTTGCCTGCAGTCACTGGCAAGGGAATGACTCCACCACAAAAGACCCTTTTTCCCCCAGAGAAGATTTGCATGGACTGGCGGCAGAAACGGAGACCCGGAGCAGGACTTTACAACCTGGGCAGCACTTGCTACCTCAATGTCATCCTGCAGTGCCTGACATACACACCCCCTCTGGCCAATTACCTGCTTTCCCGTCGGCACAGCCGCTTCTGTGAGTACTTGTAGAAAGATCTCATTTTAAATCTCTTGGACACATCCCAAGGATTCCCAGAACCTGCAGTTGGATTTAGGAGAACAGACAGCAGCCCTTCTTTGTTAGCCCCAGGAGCTTGTGTTCCTCAAACACTCAAACAAAAAGCCATTTGTCCTATCAAGGTGCATTCATCTTCAGAAAGGCACCTCTTCTCTGTCCCTTGGAGTTGAACCCTCTTGGATTATTGCACAGAAAACTTGTGTCAGTTTATTCTCCCCATGAACATTTTCTATGCACTAAAATGTCCCAGGCTTGTCAGGACACTGGCACCTCGTGAGGAGTAGAGAGTCTTTACAACTTCCAGATCTCCATTAGGTTTTGCACATGGGGATTGTTTTGCTGAGCTGAGAAGCTTCCCTCCCTCCTCAGGTCGTCAGCAAGGTTTCTGCATGATGTGCATCATGGAGGATCATGTTCGCAAGGTCCTGTACTCCTCAGCCAGTGCCATCCGGCCTAGGGCTGTCATCAGGGACCTGAAATGTGAGCAATTTCAGGTGCTTTGACAGGTTTTCTTTCCTTCTTTGAGTGGAGAACTACTAACTTCTTTCTTAGTCATAGGAGAATTTAAGCCTGACATCCCGGGAGATGCCTACGAGTTCTTACGCTGCACCCTCAGCGCCATGCAGACAGCTTGTCTCAGTGGAAGCAGCGAGTAAGCACAAGAAAATTCCCTTTTCAATGCTCCTGAATCTGTTGGACTCCTTGAGGTGCTCCCATCAAGGAAAACCTACACCCAGGGCTTTCAATGGAAAACTCTTGGAGGAGGTAACTCTCTGCCTTGCCGTTTATTTCCAGCTTGGACGTCTCTTCTGAAGAAACTACCATCATCCATCAAATATTTGGGGGCTTTCTGAGATCCAGAGGTATGCTTCCACAGCCACTGCCCTTCTTGGCATTTTCTGTGCCCTTATGTGCCTGTGACATGCAGCTGGTCCTGTGATGACTGGCCTAGGAGGACCCACGAGCATAAACTGACACCATCAATTAACTTCCCTCAGCATTTTGATTTTCCTTCCAGTCACATGCCTGAACTGCACAGGAGTTTCTGATTTCTACAAGGTCTTCATGGATGTCCTTCTGAAAATCAAGGTAAGAGGTTTGCAATTGTGCTTCAAGCGGTCCCAAGGCCCCTGTAGCTTTCCAGAACCAAAGCATTTGTCTTAAAAACCTCTTTTGGGAGCACAAGAGATCTTGGTGGTGAGTGGGAAGTGGAATGGACAGTGTCCTTCTGTAAAGGCTGTGGCACTGGTCTCTCCATGGGGCTGGGTTTAAGTGGCATTATCTCCTCTGCACCCTTGATGTACTCTCCTCCTCCCTCTTCCCTTTGCCCTCCCTCAACCCCTGTCTGGCTCCCAGGCTGATAGGTTGGATCAGTTTTCACTCCTGATGCCCCTGCACGCCCCTGAACTGAGCAGTGGCACTGAGAGGGAGCCCTAGAAAGCAGGAACCCCTGGCACACAGGGAAATGTTCAGTATCACACCCTCTGTCTCCTTACAAGCACCCTCAGCATCAGCTGCCTGGGTCTTCCTGTCAGCTCCTGGGAAATGTTTGGGTGAGGGCATTTCCCACAGCTCAGCAGCTCCTTTCTCACTCCTCCAGGGAGCTTTATCCTTGGCCACAGCTCTGGAGGACTTTGTGACACCCAAGCAGTTGGAAGGGAGAAAGTCCTTCAAATGTAGCAAGTAAGATGATTTCTTAGAATATATTAACACCAGATTCTGCATGAGGGGCTGTGTGAAATCAAGCAGAATCAGTTTCTCAGGTTTAATGCACAATAATGGGATGCAGCTTTTTTTATTGCGGCCTCACAGCCTGGGACAGCCTTAAAGTTAGTGCCAGGGTGTGAGAAAGGAAAGGCTGTCTGGCACTCTTGAGGTAAGGTCGGCGTCATTTCAGCACTCAGCTCTGTGCTTGGGTTCAAGGTGTAAGAAGAAGGTTCCAGCCTCCAAGAGGGTGACAATCCATCATGCACCCAGGGTCCTCACAGTGTGTCTGGGAAGGGCTGATGACCAGACCAGCAGGAAGCTCAGCCAGGTGTGTATGCAGCCAGAGTGCAGCTTCCCCTTTGGAGCAGAACCTTCCCCAAGGCTCCGGCACAGGCTGCTCATGTTGGGCTTTTCCTGTTCCCTCCTTGCCAGAGGAGTCTTCTCGTGGGAAGAGCAGCTCTGGCAGGGAACAGTTTCCTCCCACCCAAACCATTTCATGCTGAAGGCTGTTTCATGTGGTGCCTCAGGAACATTTCTGAGCCATCCTGGTTTCTCCGTAGGTTGTGGCGTATCCTGAGTACCTGAACCTTCGGCCATACATGTCTGACCCAGCTGGGGAGCCCCTCTTCTACTCCTTGTATGCTGTTGTGGTGCACACTGGTCACACCTGTCTTGGTGGACACTTTTTCTGCTACACGAAGGTGAAGAGCAGCTTCCCTCCTGACAGGGAAAAATGTGTGCTGGGAAGTCCAACTATCCTGGCACTGTTACTGGCACCAGGGCTTTGGGGGAGTTCCTGCCTTGGGGCTGGGTGGGACTTGCTTTGGGGTGCTCTTGGTTTGGCAGTTTCCTGTGCAGAAACACTGCCCTTCCCCTCAGAGATGGATGCCTTCCTTTGCAGGCCAGCAATGAGCAGTGGTACAAGATGAATGACGTGTCTGTGGAAAGTTGTGACATCCACACAGTTCTGGAGCAGCAAGCCTATCTGCTGTTCTACACCAGGTAACACCAGGGTGATGTCTGCAGAATTTGTTTCCTTCTCCTGGCTTTGCTGTTTGTCTTCTCATCCTCCTGAGTGTTTCTGCCATAGGAGACAGTTCCTCCCTGCATCCTTCAATGCTGTCAGTTCTGAACTATCCCATCCCAGTTCTTCTCTTCCCTTGCTGGGTTTTAGGCTTCTGTCCTGTGTAACTGCTCTTTGTCTGCTCTTTGAAGCTGCTTAATGCAGAGGAGGGGACTTAAAGGGGCCTCCAGGAAAGATGGGGAGGGGCTCTTTATTAGGCAGTGTCTGACAGGACAAGGGGTAACAATTTTAAAGTGAAAGAGGGAATATTTATATTAGATGCAAGGAAGAAATTCTCCCCTGTGAGGGTGGGCAGGCCCTGGCACAGGGTGCCCAGAGCAGCTGTGGCTGCCCCATGCCTGGAAGTGTCCAAGGCCAGGCTGGACAGGGTTTGGAGCAACCTGGGACAGTGAAAGGTGTCCCTGCACGTGGCAGGGGGGCTGGAATGAGATGAGCTTTAAGGTCCCTTCCAACCCAATCCATTCTGTGATTCTATGGGATGGAGGCTGTAGGGGCTATAAAGACAAGGACTTCCTGTGACAGGGACAGATGTGGTAAGAAGACCCCAGGTGTCTGAATTTCATGTTGGTGACCTTGATTCTCTGTCACAGAAATCACTCCAAAAAATGACTGAATCCCAGATAAACCTGCAAGAAATGCCTTAAGCACAGATCCCTCTTTTTTTTCCTTCAGGTGCTTTGATCCACAAATGGAAGAAATGTCAGCTTCTACATCGTCACATTCCTTCCTCAGTCAGAGGGAGGCCAGCAGGCAGGCAGCTCCTGCAGGACCACAGGCTCTGCCTGGCAGGATTAGGGTGCCAAACAGCCAGAGGAACAGGGACAGGGACAGGGAGAGGAGCAGGTCCCCGCTGTGGGGCAATGAACACCGCGGCTGGTTCACCAACACCACCACCCCCACCAACTCAGCAGGGAGGAAGAGGATGAGAACAAGTCCTCCAGGTCATGACAACACTCACAGGGATGCCACAGCTCCAGGGCCCTCCAACAGGGGCTTCCAGGCTGCTCCAGCACACAGGGCTGCTCGGGAACAGCCCCGGCCAAGGGAGGGGCAGCAGGGCAGAACCTCACGGCCCGGCTACGACCTCTGCAGACGGTTTATGAAGCTCAGGGACTGCCACCAGTCAGAAAGGAAAAGGAGGAAACACTCATTTGGAACCTACAAGTCAAAGCCATAATTAAAATTCCTTCTTGGCCTTTCATGAATATTTTATAGGGTGTTTCTTTCTCTTTAGGTTTTGGGGCAATTGGTGGAAACATGCAGTGAGGGATGTTGGAGTGATGGGATTTTGAAAGCTGTGGGCTTGCATGTGCCCACCTGGAAATTTCATTTTTTTAAATATGAAGTTCAATTCATATTTAAACTCAAAGGAACATGAGCTGCATGAGCCAACAATGACCAGGACTGAAAAGAGCTGGACAGCTGGGCCCCAGGGTTTCTGCTCAGCAGCACCAATTCTAGTGTGGAGCCAGGAACAGGCACAAGTGTCTCCCAGGAATCAGCCCTGGGGCCTGTCCTGGTTAACATCTTCCTTAACTAATGGCCTGCAAGCTGGGGCAGAGGGCACCCTCAGCAAGTTGACAGCTAACACCAAAAAGGTGGTGCTTAGGCCAGGTGCTGCATACACTTTTACATTTGTGCTCTCACTGGACCCAGCTCCATAATTTTAATCTGAAAACAAAAGAAGAGAAAACAGTTGCTGGGTTTCACATTGACTTCAAAGGATGGTGACAACATCATGCAAACCAAGGCTATGAGCTTCCCTTTCAAACTCAATGTCCTATCACATTCTTTCAATCTTGCAGAGCTGCTGAAACTAAACTAACTGTATCAAATGTAAATATTGGTCACAAAAGGTTCCAGCTCAGCTCCTGTGCTGTCTCCACATTTAACTTGCATCCCTAGGAAAAGCAACACAGCTTCTGGAGTTTGGCACTTTCCTGCCCAGCTGCAGGTCCCATCACATTCTTCCACTCTTGCAGAGCCCAGCTTCAAAACTTAATATGTCCAGCAACTGCTGCCACACCGGAGATCCTAGAACAAAAAGTAAGTAAGGGCTGACCTTCACTTTCTCCTTGCAGCTTCTAAAGTGCAGCACACGCAGCTCTGTGTGCTCAGCTCAATGGACCCTCACACACTTTCACAGAGTCCAGTTCCAAAACTAAGGACATCCAGCAGCTGAAAATGTTCAGCACAGAAAAGGTTCTGGAAGAAAGAGACAGTACTGGAATTCACTTTTCTTTTGCAGCCTATAAACTGCACAGTCAACAATGAGACGATTCTTCCTCCTCCCCAGGAATATGCAGCATCACTTTCTGTCAGTCTGGAAGAGCCAGGATCCACAGGGAACCTCGGCATGACAGTCGCTGCTCCCAGGACACAAAAGCTCCTGGCTTTCACCTGACACAGGTCAGCGCTCATGAAACCACCACACAATGGCGCTGTGGACTTGCAAAAGAAGCCAATGGTCCTTGCCCATCTCTAAACCACCGAAGGGCAGTTGAAAACGAGTTGAAGACGTCACTGCTCTCAGACAAACTCTGTCAGGACAAAAAGGTTGCACGGACCTTCCCCTTCCAAGTACAAAATCTTATATGCACCACACTCAAACGGCAACACGAAATCCTTTCTGCCAATAACGATGGTCCCTATGCCAGAGTTCAGTTACAAACTCAGCAAAAGCAGAGCTCACAAAAGTGCCAGCTGGGAAAACTGTTCAGGCTATAACCTGAACTGCACCACATCCCCTGATATCTGCATTTTCCCTCTCAGCTCTAGGCGCCATCATAATCCTTCTGCCTCACAGAGTCAGGAGCCAAACTGAACAGCACCAGGGACTGCTCACGTGCTAAAGGTACCAGGACAAAACACCCACCAGAATTCCCCCTGTAACAGCTCTAACAGACAGAACTGTTTACTCGAAAAAGCAATTAAATTCACCAAGACCACCCAATGTGTGGATCCAAGACTGGTTTCTTTGCCAAAGAGAGGAACTATGACCCCCATCTCAAAAGAAATGGGATCCCCTCCTCCAAAACAGCAAGCATGAGGGATTATTCCCATATAAAGGTGCCAGAGCACTGTCACTGGGTGTTACCTGCCCTGGGCACTGTACCAGCTGCACACCAAGACTGAGCTGCTTGCCTTGCTGAAGGTAAAGGGACTGCCAGAAATGTCAGATCACCACCTCTGAAAGGTGGAAATGATTGGCCAAACTCAACCTTTCTGGACACTGCCTTCAAAATATGGATACCAACCCCGTAACTGTACAAACTGGGGGAATGCCCCCACACCAAATACGCCAGGACAGAAAGCTGCTGCTGCCCTCGACCTCCACTAGGCAGCTTACCTGCACCTCATACTCTGGGGCTTTGTGTTTTCCTTCCCATGGGAGAGCATGGCCACCCTCGCTCAGGGACTTGCCAGCTGCAGGTTGGATACCACCTCCACTACTGAATACATCCAGGAACTGCTCCTACACAAGAAGTGTCAGGGCAAAAATGTCCCCCTGGAATTTAATTCCTCATGGTGTCTTACAATGTGATCCACCAACACTGGGGCTGCATCCTTTGCTTCCCAGGCAGAGGCACTCTGAGTCACTTGGGATTGCCTTGCCCTTAGTCCCATTGCTCAGCTTTGCCTGGGCTACCATTGCTTTGTCTTTCCTTGCCCACATCTCCCTTCCCTTCCCATGCCTTGCCTTCCACGCAGGCAAAGCAAGGCAATGGAGGTGTAGACAACTCTAGGCAAGTCAAGGGAGATGTAGGGAAAGCAAGGCAAGAGCTGTGTGGGGAGAGCAGAGCAAGGCAAGAGGAGGGAATGTCCAGACATTGTAGGCAAGGTCGAGGCAGAGGAAGGTCAGGCCAGGCAAGAGGCCAGGGAGAGCCAGGCAAGGAAATTCCAGGCAGGAAAGGGGCAGCAAGGCAAGGGAGGGGATGGTTGTACAAGGCAATGCCAGGCAGGAACACAGAGGGGTTGGACAGGCAAGGCTAGGCAAGGCAAGGCAAGGCAAGGCAAGGCATGGCATGGCAAGGCCTGGGGAGGAAGGAGTGTGCAGGTTAAGGCAGGGGATGGATATGAAAGGCAGTTCAAGGCAAGTGAGGGCCAGGAAGTTGCACACAAGGCAGGGCAGGGGAGAGTAAACCAAGTGATGTAGAGACAAGGCAGAGACAGGGAGGGGATAGGCAAGGCAAGGCAGAGATATGGAGGGACAGAGCAGGCAAGGCCAGGCCAGGCAGGGAAGGGGCAGTGATGCCAAAGTGGGCAGTGGGTATGCAAGGCAAGGCAAGGGAAGGGCAGGCAGGGCACAGGAGGGCAACAGAGTAGAAAGCAAGGCAAGAACAGGGAAAGGAAGGGAAGGGAAGGGCAGGCAGGGCATAGGAGGGAAACAGAGTAGAAAGCAAGGCAAGAACAGGGAAGGGAAGGCAAGGCAAGGCAAGGCAAGGCCAGGCCAGGCCAGGCCTGGGGTGTGTTGGCAAGGCAAGGCAAGGTTAGGAGAGGCAAGAGCAAACAAGTTAAAGGAGAGGCCTGCAAGGCAAAGCAAGGCCAGGGAACAAAAGTAGGAAAGTCAAGGTGGAGGATGAGTGGGCTTGGCAAAGCAAGGCAATAGAGGGGTGGGAAGGGCAAGGGAGGGGCACAGAGGTGTCTATGAGGCAATGCAAGGGTGGGACTGGCAAGGCAGGGCAGGTCAAAGCAGGAGCAGTCAAGGCAAGGGTTAAATTTGGGATTAGGAGGTTATGATTAGGGTAAAACAAGGATTATATTTATAGTTATGGTTAGGGTGTTAGGGTTAAGGTTCAGTTTAGGGTTAGGAGTTAGGGTTAGTTAGGATCAGGGTTTGAGGTAGGGTTGTGTAAGACTTAGGTTTGGGTTTAGTTTGTTATGGTTTGGATTAATGTTTAGATTTTGGTTTGGCTGTAGGGATAATGGTAGGGTCAGGGCTGGTGGCTGATAATGCTACTTAGGGCAGGGTTTATGTTTGGAGTTTTTGGTAGTTTTAGGGCCAGTTTCTGTGGCTGTTTGGGCTTCCTAGTGTTAGTGTTAGCATTTTGGTTTATTGGCTAAGCTTAGTGTTTATGGTTAGGTTACATTCAGGGTTAGAGGTTGGTTTTAGTTAGGATCAGTGCTCAAGCTAGGGTAACCTAATGTTTAGGGTTCGGATTAATTTTAGGGATAGGGTTATGGTTATGTTTAGGATTAAACACTAAGTTTGGATTTTGTTTTAGCCTCAATATCCTGGAGTGCCCTGCCCAGAGCAGAAGAAGGCACAGTAGCAAGTTTCTCACAAGAGACTCAGGTTGGCTGAAGTTTCATCTCACATCACTCCCAGAACATATCAGAATATTCTTTGTGCTCAGCATCAGGCCAGGCAGTGGTCAGTGCATTACCAAATACCCAGAAACACCTCTAACCTGTTTACTGTCTCTTCTTTCTCAAACTCCAAGTGATTCCAGATTCTTCCCAAAGCTTCCCACGAGATCCTCTTTCTGCTCAGAGCTGTAGGTGTTGCTGAGAAGGATTGTTCAGCAGACACAGTTTGAACAGGATCCATCCAGGAGAGGTTATTTCCTGAATGGAAATGAAACTCCTTTATATAGGCTGGATTAGGGAGTCAGTGGCCAAACTGTTCCCTTCAGACCTTATTTTCTTTGGACCTTAAGCATACCCCACATGAGACATCTGGCACAGAGTTTACAGGATACAGTTTGCTTTGGCACTGGCCAGATTTTGGAGCTCACAGTGTTTAAAAAGGATTTTATGAATTGAAGATCTCACTCTCTTCTGTAATGCTTCAAATGAAGGTTTGCACATATGCCTTTAATAGAGATTCATTAAGACACTTATTGTATGTTAAATAAACATCACTCAGTGAAATAGAACTCCCTCACTGAGGATTAACAAACACACAGTTCAGTCAGGGTCCTGCAGCAGTTAAACCTCAAATACAACTTCAGTGTCACTATCAGTCTTTTAATTAAGATAATAGTTGCCCTATTAATGCTAATTAAAAGACTAATGCCTTCCCACTCCTGTGGCACTGGTCACCCTCAGGCACAGAGCACCAATTCCCTGCCCATCTCCAGGTCAGTTGACAGGACAGTCAGAGTTGCTCACTGCCCACTGCTCCAGATAAAGCTCCACACAGGTGTTACAGAAGTGTGATGTGGATTTCAGATTGAAGGCAGGGTGTGCAAAAACCCTGATGTGTTCCTGGAGAAGGCTGGCCAGGTTAGTTCATCCAAAGGTTTTCCCAGGTAAGCAGAGCAGAGCAGCAGGTCCTGGCCACTTCCCAGCTCCAGAGCCAACAAAGTAGGAAGGGATTGCTGCCCTAACCACAACAGCTCCTTCCACTCACACCTCATGCCAAGAACACCTCACCAGGACCCTGCTGGGAGGGCTGGGGAAGCCCAGGACTCTGCTGGGAGGCATTCCAGCCATCCAGGAGCCAGAAGGGAATGGAGGAGCCTGGATCACTGCCCACACCACCTCACAAGCTGATCTGTTTCCCCAGGAGCACCCCGAGCACGCAGACTCCCAGCTCCAGACGCAGCTGTCCAGCCCCTGGTGCAGCAGTCAGGACCAGATTCCTCTGCCTGGCTGTTCAGGCTGCCCTTCCAGCAGGAGATGGACCAGATGTTCCAGCCCAGGCTCCAAGGGGGCTCAGCAGCCCGAGCCAGAGCTGTGTTGTAACACTTGGCAGTCTGTGCACAGAGATTCCCCTGCCCCTCATTCCTGGGGTTTTGGTAATGATTATTACTATAAAAGTTGAACAGAAAGAAAGCAACAGTGGATTCTTTGCACCCTCGTAATTTTAATTGGATTTATCTTCCTTAAATGGTAAATATAATTGGCCTCATTTCAAAAGAGGCCTGGAGGAGCAAATTATCCTTCCCCATGGGAAAGTCACCTTCCCTGCAGCTCAGGAGTTCAGCCTGTTAATATGGCTCCCAGTCATTAGTCTATAAAATAACCCATCATCCAGCCCCACAACAGGCTGCACATTTAGATATTGATCAATTGTTAAAGCATCTCTGAAATGTTCTCTATTAAAAGGGAAATGACCTTATGTTTCCTTTGAGACTCGTCACCTTCCTCCCCCAAGAATTCCTACAGCATGATTTGCTGCATTCCCTGCCATCCCCTTGCTGCATGGGACTCTTGCATGGCTTGCATGAGCCCTTTTCCAGAGCTCAGTGTCCTCTCCAAAGTGATGCCAACCAAAGGCAGCACAAAAACCCCTCAAAGAGACTTTGTTAACCTGCTCCCCTCTCACTCAAGCTTCCTCTTCTGGCACAGAAGGAGAAAAGGCACTAAAAGGTGGGAAAAAGATTCAATCCAAAATGTTTGTGGAGACTGACCTCTGTGGTTCAGATCACTTTAGAACTTGCCACACTAGTTTGGTATTAAGAAACAAGACTGAGAGAAAAGACAGAGCTGGGCTGACCCCTGGGGGATTTCCTGTGGGAGGCACTGCCTGTACTGAGCCTGGGCTGGGCTGGTGAAGAGAGAACCCACCCAGACACCCACACCACTGCAAACTCAGGGCTGCACCCCTAAATAAACCCACAGGTGCCTTCATTTCAGTCATTTTCTTCCTGTTCTGAAGGATCAGTAAGGAGCCAGGAGCACCAAAGGCTCCCAAGATACCCCAGCACACAAATGTCACCCCAGCGTGACAGAGCAGCACATTTGAAATTCAAGGTGCTTGGATCAGAGTGTGATCTCAACAGGAGGGAAATGCTGAATCCTGCTCCAAGCCCAAGGCTCCAGAGGAGACATCTGGCAAGATCAGGAAAGGGAGGCAGGTAACCATGACAACCACTCATTTCTTAGGCTCAGACAACAAAAATGACTCCTGAAGCCACAGGCCCCATGACCACCACCTCTGTTTCCACCTGGCTGGGGAGGACAGAACG
This sequence comes from Illadopsis cleaveri, assembly GCA_013399915.1. Lineage (NCBI taxonomy): Eukaryota > Metazoa > Chordata > Aves > Passeriformes > Timaliidae > Illadopsis > Illadopsis cleaveri. The sequence continues at coordinate 11,578 of VXBB01020611.1, forward strand.
TCCCTGGGAATGTCCCACAGGCCCCCTCCTAATTCAGAGACCCCCAATATCACTCCTCTGCTCAGCACAGACAGGGGAAACCTGCCCAATTCCACACTCCTAGGTCCCAATCTTCCCTGTTTCGCCACTGACACAGAGGCCAGGCAGGCACCTCCAAGCACTTTGTTTCCAAAAAGCTGAGAAAAACAAATGGAAAAGCCATGTGAAAATGAACATGGGTGCTAAGAAACAGCCAAAGCCTGGGGAAATCCACCATTTCATGGCAGAGCTTCATCTTTCTAGAATAGCAGGAGCAATTCTAAAACGTGCAAGTGAGCTATCATTGTTATTCACTGTACACATCAGGTGGGGACCTTTCATCTCCACTGGGCACCCACATCACTGATTTTATGAGCTGTGCACACACAGCAAGTTAGGAATAGAATTTCAGTGGTTCAGACCTGGGCATTAACACGTTAATGCTGCAGGCAAAAGGCACTGAACTGAGCAGCCCCCTCACCCTCCCAGCATCTGAGACAGAGGCACAGGATATTCTGGGCTGGAAGGGACTCACACACGAGTTCTCACTCCCACCTTTCACTGCCTTCATGCTGCATCTTCCCAGCACTTCCAGCACCTTCTGGTCGTGCTCATCCAGACACAAAACAGAGCTGGTCCCATAAAAGCTTCACTTCTTCAAAACAAACACTTGTGGCTGTTTTCTGCCCCTGCTGTGGGTGAGAAAAAGGCTTCTGGATCCCATGCCACCCAAGGATGGGATCTGGCAGCCAGGTATGCTGAGAATGGAAACTGAGGAGGAGGGTGAGACCCTGCATTACTTCTGCAAGTTTCTTAGAGCTTGGTATCAATGTTTTTTCTTTCTGGATGACCTTTGCTGTCTCCATGAGTTTTTTTTAAAAAAGCTAAAACACCTTGCCTGCTCTCCCAGCAGCATTCCCAATCCCTCCACTCCCCAGAGAGTGATCAGACAGAAATACAACCACTGCACAGTTTTACCCCCCACCCCAATTCCCACAGCATTTGTGCTCAGGCATTACGTTGTACCTCTAACATCCCACCTTGCTTTTCCAGCGTGCTGGATCCTCACAGCTGCCCAGCTTAGGCTCCTGAATCTGAGGAGGGTTTTCAGTCAGGCTCTCCAACATTCATCTCTTGCAAAACCACATTTTCCAGTACAAGATCTTTGCCTTTTCCTTCACATTCCCCCGTATAAAATCCTTGCCTTTTCCTTCAACCTTTTGCCTTCCCAGGAAGGGCTGGAGAAGCTCCTGGAGCAGAAGGCAGGGTTAGCCAGCTCTCCTCCCCCAGGATTAAAGCTCAGCCACCTTCTTGTGTTTAGCTTAACTGGAAGATTTGGGTCGAGCTGGCCCTAAACCTGACCCAAGCCTGACCTTGAGCAAACCCACCCCAATCAACATCCACCCACCAGAGCTGCTCCATGCCAATAAAACCACACCATGGAGCTGCTCCCAGTTAGGGAGCCAAACTGGGAGTCACAAAACCAGCCCATGAACCTGTATTTTCCTAGCTAAGGATTGTCACCCTGATTTTTCAGCCTCCTGATGATTTAATTTTTGGACTGGAGAGTTCTCACGCTTGTAACAAAACCAAAGACTGATGTTTGGTAAATAATGCATTGTTTTCCAGGGGGAAGGACAAATTGATGGACTTCTGAGTTGACCACTGGGGTCAGAGGGGTGTTCCTCACACCCCCCAGTCCTTGACCAAATCCCGAAAACTGTGTAAGTTGAGATCCCCAAATAAACTTCCCTTCTTTTCTCATCTCACATCCTGATGGGTGAGTATGGTTCTTTGCGTGTCCTCTTGTGACAAAGGTTTTTTTAATTATTATTATTGGGGTTTTTTGCTAATGCTTCATTATCCTTGAACACCTGCTTTTCTGGCTTGAGCTCAGTGCAAGGCACCCTGTGCACTCCACCCAGCCCAGAGAGGAGCTCTGTGCTGCAGAGGGAGCCAGGAGTGTTTCAGATGTCAGCGTCTCCAGCTGCTGTGTTGATTTTGAGAGCAGCAATGTGCCCAGTGAAGCAGAGAGGTTGACATGACTCTGTCACTGCTCAGTGCCACACAAAGCATTGAGGTTCAAGGAGCGAGCACACAGAAACCCTGTTTGAAAAATGTACAGAATTAAACACACAAAAGAAGGAGAATGGAAACAAAACACACGGAATTTCAAAGCTGACATCGAGTGAGCCTTGCAGAATGAGCTTTTAATGAAGCAATATTAGGCCCTTTTTTCAGGCCCCTTTTCCAGGAAAAAAGAAAAAAAGAGAAGGGCTTAAAGCTGCTATTTTCTTTAACAGATTTTGTGAAGTGGTTCTTCTCAGGAGAAGGAAGTTGCTGAGGGAGGAGTTTCGATTTGGGGGGTCAGGTACTACCCTGCCTTTGGCAAGAGCAGCTAGAAAGTGAGGGAAAAAGTGCTTCTGGCCTGGGACATCATCTGGATGATCCAGTTCAACCCCTTCCTTTCACACTCAGCATGGAACACTCAAAAACAGTGACTGAGGAGGGCTCAGGGTGGTGTTTTGGACAGGAGAGTCAAAGGTTTGCTTTAATCACAGCACAGGGGTCTCGTGGGGGGCTCTGTCTGGAGAGAGATGCATATGTGTGGGTTGGGAAATGAAGAGGGAGAAGATATGGCAGAGACAGGAATGGGGAAAGGCAAATTTGGTCTACAGCTGTACCGTATTCTGAGCCAAAAATTCAAAATACAGTACAAAACTTGGTTGCAAGGTTCTCCTTGACTTCCAAAATGCTTCTTACCCAGGTGCTCTGCAGCAGGGAGGGAGGTGCTGTGAGAACACAGGGCCTTAATATTGCCAGAGAGCTTTTCAGTTGCTCAAAAATGCAGAAAATAAAATTTTGATGGATCTTCCTCCACCACCCCACCCAAAAAAGGAAGAAAAAAGAAAAAAGAAGGAAAAAAAAAAAAAGAAATAGAAAATGAAAACAACAAACAAATGAACAAAAAACCAAAAGGGGAAAAAAAAATCAGGAAAACCCCCCGCTGCTGGACTAAATAATGAAATGAATTCCCTTAATTACCACAAGATGCTCCCCAAGTCTGACAGTATCTCTTGGAGCAGATGTGTTCAAACAATATTTCCTCATCCTCCAGCCTGCATGGGCAGATTCCAGCACCAGGCACTAAAGTTAAAAAGTGCCTAATGAGCATGGACGTTTAAGAGCCTGCCTTGGCTTTTGGTGTCTGCATTTTTCCCATCTTCCAGGCCAAGTTACAATAGTTTTGCTGGTATTATTCACATCAGAAAGTTCTTGATTTAAATAAAACCCAAACCACTAAAATCTGGATTCATGAAGGCAGTTACTAGAAAGGGAGGACTGGAGCCCTTGAAGTTTTTTGTAGGCAGAGTGAGTGCAAAGGGGCAGGTCTGAGCTTTTTCCAGCAGTGACAGCAAACGCTGCCTCCCTTGCTCAGAAGCCCCTGCAGATGTTATTTAGGGATGAAGGATTATACACACTCACACACAGCTCTCAAGCAGGTTTTTCTCATGGGTTTCTCTTTGTCATGTGCTGGTCTCAGCCTGGAGGTTCTTGGAGTGATGTCTTCACTAAACAACAGGCAAGCTGGCAGCTGGAAAAATGCAGGAGATAAAATTATGCCAATTTTATCCCTCCACAGTCCTTCCCTTGCTGCTTGGGAATGGACTGTCCAAAGAGCTCAGAGATTTTGAAGCAGACCCAAGAACAAATGTTCTGAATTCTGCCATCTGTTGCCTCCCCTCTATCACTGTGTTCTATAGTTGCTCTACAAATATTTAAGTGGAGAGCATTGTGACAGTTTGTAAAGAACTTCTTCACAGAGTCTCTTTTCCATTTCCCTCTCCCTTTTCCCTGTTCCCATGTTCAGAACAACCTCTCCTCTCCTCTCCTCTCCTCTCCTCTCCACTCCTCTCCTCTCCTCTCCCTCTTGCAGCTACAGCTTTACAGCAGCTGTCATACCCTGCTCACATAAGAAATGCAATGAAGTAACTTCTGGTNTTTACACTCAGAAAGCAGCTGCTTTAATTTAAAATTAATTAAATTTAATTTAAAAGCAATGATTGAACAGAAAAAAGCAGACTGGAATGAGGGAGCTCTGGGAAAATCCTCCTTGGGCTGTGGTGGCCACCTGAGCCCTTATCAGAGCAGGGCCCTGCGTGTCTCTCACAGCAATCTGTGAGGACAGAGATGGGAGAGCTGCTTGGAAGGGCTGGAAATTAAGAGATGTTACTTGAAACTGTGCCAGTTAATCCCTCCAAGGGTGAGGGATGGGTTCCTGACAGCAGGCACCTTCTCTGAGCTGGGTTTCAGAATCCAGGCTCTTGTCCTCCTCAGGGCCCCTCTCTCTACCCCCACTCTCGATCCTCATTTCTGAACGAGCTCCAGGGTTGATTTCCTGCATGTTTGAATAGGACCAGCTTGACACAGCCTGCCTTAGGATGAAATCACCAACTTGGCTTGCCTTCTGTCTGAAAAACAAATCCTTCTGCAGGGCTTTCATCTAGAAAAAAGGAGAAGGATTCTGAAATGCAGGCAGGCCTCTGCCAAGTTCCTGTGAACTGCTGCCTGAGTAAAGCTCATGTTTTCTGTGTACTTAGCTTATCTTTAATAAAGGTTGCCTACCTGAGGTTTTACCCTAAAAATCATCAATGGATCTCTTCCTGTTCACTCCCTTAGTGGTTCAAAATAAGGAAGCAGGAACAGAGGGAAGTGAGGTATGGGTGCTTGCAGGAACTCGCTGTTTCCACAGAGGAATGGGAAATCTCAGCCCCTGTGTGAGCAAAGACCAGGGCAAACAGAGAAAGGGAAACAAAGACACCAAGCTCAGACTGAGAGGACCTTCTTCCATGTCCCAATCTCCCCAGGTATTTAGGTTGTGACAGGATTATCATCTTCTGGATACCTGGGCTTTGCCTTCCCTAGCACTCAGCAGAAAGTGATGATGGTGATGGTGATAACTTTGGGGGACCTGAGAGCTCTACAGATTTTTCTTTTGTGTGCAAGCAGCACCATACAAGGGCAAAGGGGTCTGACCTGCACCAGGGCCCTGCTGCACACTGTGGCTCCTGCACTGCTTTTGGGACAGAGCTGCTTCTGTGACACTCCTCAAATTTGCCAAGCAATTGATGATGTAGCTGTTCCAGCTACAGATGGTTGGCACTATTTGCATCCTGAAAGAGTAAGATGCCCAAATGATAAGGTACCAGTTGAGTTTGGTTTGCCCCCAAACCTTGAAATCACCCCAAGGCCTGTCTCTGCCGTTGTCCAGCCCCGCTAATTTCCTCTTCCAGAGCAGAAAATGTGCTCAGATGAAGAGGAGTGGAGATGAGCAGTACAGCAAAATGCTGGAGAGATGCAGTGGGAGTTTGGGCTCAGTGATGAGTTTGTTACAGGGGGTTCCTGTACCCCAGCCCAGTCCTCCTCAGCTCAAGCCACAAACAGGTCCTACAGCCCTGCCCTGCCTGTGGGAAGGTGTTTGCTGGGCACAGGCTGGGCTGGGTTTTGTATTTACTCTGCACTGGCTCCTGCTAACCCTTCTCCTCACTGGAGAGCTGGGATCTGAAAACCACCATCTGGTTATCATTGGTACCAGAGCAGCATGTGGCCAGGACACGTGTAACTCACATTTTCCTCTGGACCACACTCAGCCTGCACTCACTTATTGTGGGGGAGGGACTGGAAAAACCATTGACTCACTGGCAGGAACAAAACACTCAAAATCCTGAAAATGATTCTTTTTAACAAAGCTTTTCTGCTGGTGCAGAGGAAAGGGAACAAGTGTTGACTAGGAAAGTTTGGGGGCTGCACAGAGTTTTCCTTCCGTGGGAAGTGGGAGGGATACACTGAAGGGACAGCTCTTTCTGGCACTGCTTTAATCAGTGTCAGATTTCTGCTCTGGCCTTGCTCTAGTCTGTACCTGGTTGAACCCATACAGAAGAATGGAGAGCCACAGTACCTCTGTTCCTCAAATCCTGTCTGGTTTAGAAATGTCTCCATCAGAAATGGAACCAGGTGGGAACCCTGTAGCTCAAACCCACCTGCCAGCTTGGGGACAGAAACTCAGACCAGAAGGAACTCTGCAAATGGCTAAAATGCAGTGAGCTGGGAGAGGAGGGGATCAAAGGTTTCACCTGGAATTCAGGTACAACACAGTTCTGCTGAACACCCCCTGGCATCTTTGCTGTTGTGCAGCTTCGTGCCTCAGGTTTTCTGCACTAATGGGTCAAAGCCTGCAGTGCATCAGTCATTCTAAAAGCTGACCTACAGAGAAAGAAGAAAATAAAGCTGTAGAAAAACCAAAGACATAAAATGCCCATGGGCAAAAAGGCCTCAAACGTGGGCAACCTCCCCTGTGGCCTGTGCCACAGCCAGTTCAACAGCTGCACTTGTGTCTGGTTCAGTGAGGCTGAAATGCCTTCAGCTCCTGACAAAGCTCCTGCAGATCTAAGGAGGCTCTGCTGGGCCTAAGATCTGAGCCAAGCTTAAGCCTGGATTCTGTTGCATCCAGCTCCATTTGCCGCCACGGATTGTGCCAAGCTCTCCTGAGCACGGGGATGATGTCCAGTTCCACTTCTCAGCCCTGTTCTCTTGCCTCTGCTCTCTCCCTCCCTCCTCCTGCTGCCGAAAGCACACGAATAATGGAGATTAGCCAGAGCTCAAAGGCCTTTCAAGTATTTTCCACAGAGCACGAAACCTCTGTCTCTGCTCCTTGCTGGCGTCACACAAAGACATTTCTCCCCCACCCCACACACTCTCCCAGACATCTGAGAACAGTGAGTGTCTCACATAACTGAGGAGGGCTCCTGAAATCTAACAAACAATGCTATGACTGAACATCTGCAAGGAACAGATGCTTCTCATATCCCTGGATGGTGCAATTCAGGGTGTCCTTGGTGCCACTCAGGGCTGTCTCCCCCTGGAGAAGGGAGATTTGGGCTCCTTGGCAGAGCAGAGCTGTGGGGCAGAGAGCTGCTGGTGCTCTGTGCTGCTGCTATGCAGCTGGTGCCTCAACAAGCTGGAGGATGGAGCCCCAAACACCTGATGGTCTCAAAGCACTCAGCCAGACAGGGAGGTGCTCCTGGCACGTGTGGGTGGGAAAGGCCAGGAATAACTGGAAGTGAGGCACGGGTGAGGACTGTGCACACAGTGAGCTGAGCTCAGCTGCCCCATGGCTCTTCTCAGAAAACCTTATCCCAGCTCACAGCAGGGTGTGCAGCAGAACTGACCTGCCTGGGGAGTCTCCAACCAGAAAAACTGAGACCTTTTGCAGGTAAATAACAGGGCCTAACCCCACAGCCATCAGCTGACAAGAACAACCTCTTTTTGCTGCCACTACTGAAACAGAAATCTCTTGTGTCCTGTAGCAGACCAAGAACGGGCAGGAACAGAATCCACCTGTCCTTCAGCCACGGTCTGGGAGTGCCTTGATCAGGTATCCTGATTCTCTGCTCAGCACCCCAGGAAGCAGGAGCAGGTGGCTTTGTTTTGGCAGTCTGAGGCTCTGTGGGAAGGACACTTTGAAGACAGATCCTGTGCTATTTTCACAGCCCAGCCTTTCATGGTCTGACTCTTGGAGATGGATGAGTGAGATCATACCTGCCAGGTGAGAGAGGGAAGAGCTGTGCTGACAAGTCCCACCTACAGCACACAGAAAGGGAGATGAGGATGTTGCCACAGCTTTAGTCTGTACTCAGCTAAGCTGAGCCCTCCAACTCCAAACCCATGAAAGTTTATATTTGAAATCCACGAACTATTAATCTGGTTCTGTCCCTTCCAACACCCTCACTGAGCTGCCAAGCAGCAGCGTTGGGTGTTACACAGAAATAATCCCAGCCTGAGCTTCTCATGGCATCATAAATTGCCTGTGTCGTCAGTCACCAGAAACCTGAGATGAAATTCTTTCATTTGCAGTTAATTATTTCCAAGCCTTTGCAGCCTTAGCAGAGCTGGTGAAAGGTGCTGAACTGACAGCCCTGAAGAAACAGGCTTTCCATGTGTCCACAGGCCTGGGCAGAAGGGAGCCAGCAGCAGGAGCTGCAGCCTGCTCTCCCAACGACCTGCACGGCTTGGACTGCTCCTCCTTCCTCCTGCTCCAGGCTGAGCAGTTCTGCTTGCATGGCCCTGGAAAACCACAGCCCCAGACTGATGGAGCTTCTTCCCAGGGCCAAACCCAACATGATTTTAGCCTGTGTGTCTGGCAGCCTGGGAGGGTGAAGCAGCCTCCTCCAGCCCCTCTGCTGACGTTTATCATGGCCAGGTGCAAATCTTCTTGTGCTGGCCCAGCGCCACGAGACCAGCATGTTTTTCAGAGTTTCACCCTCCTACCAGACAGTGTTTTTCAATATTTTGCATTAAATCTTCTGCTGTATTTGATTAGCCTGCAGCAGCTGTTTTCCACTCTCACAACAAATCATAAACCTATAAGCTTATGTGTGAGAGACTGTCTGTGCCTGGGAATGCTGGTGTCTGAGGGAGCGTGTGGCTGCACAGCTGTGAGTGAGCCTGCACCTGAACACAGGCTGGGGACAGACAGGCAGAAACCCTGGCATCATCCAGTCTGGATCTCTGTCAGAGGCTGTCTGATTACACAAGGTGCCTTATTTACGTGTGTGAATTCCATGCAAGAATTCCTGCGTGGACACAAAGGAATTTGTGTGATTCCTCCAATGAGTGTTCCACCATCCCACACTGAAGGCATGAGAGTAATGCCAATAAACACCTGATTGCACCAGCGTGAGCTCAGGTATGTGCACCCTTCTATGCAGGGAGTTTCAGCACAAACAGGTACAACACATGATCATGGATGTGTCAGAACACAGGTAAAAAAGGGTAATAAATCCCTGACACACCCATCCCAGTCACACAAAAACACAGGTCCATGTGCAATCTGCTCTGTGATTGTGCGTCCTCAGCCAGGAACTGCTTGTTGTGAAGCCAAGATCTCCTGTCCCGTGGCCAATTCAGATAAGGAGAGCAAATGGCTGAAAGAGAAGGGAGGGAAGCTGCTACATATATTTTAAAAAAGGTGTTATTCAAAGACTATAAAAGGCAAAAGTTTGGATGAAGGAGAAGACAGAGGGTTGCCAAGTCATTGCAATTAAAAAAAAAAAAAAAGAAAAGGAGGAGGCTGCTGCCAGGTCTTGGCACGTGTGCTTGTACTTGTATAAATCAGTCACTCTAGACCTGTGGTAGTTCCTGCTGACAAGCTGTCAAGCTCCTTGGCTGGGAGAACAGGGCATGTGCTTTACATGCACTTACAGAATAGTAAACTGTTATTAAAAATGGGAAAAAAAACCCCGGGCTGATTTACTTGTGGTTTTGCCTGCTCAGCTGTATTATCACAGAACAAATCCACTCATGCATGGAGCAGTCTGGATCCATGGAAAACTACAGGCTAACCTCCCCGTGGAAGCACTTGACCCCTTAAGGGGAAGGGCACAAACAAAACGTCTCCAAGAACAGAGAGCATGAGATGAAGAGAGAGGCCAAAGCCACAGCGATGCTGGGTGGATTTCAGACAGCCCAGAGCTCCTGGGGATGTGACACCTGTGAACATCCCAGCCTGCCTGGGGAAATAACCTCTGGGCAGGCTGAGCTCAGCCTCTGTCGCTGTGGCAAACCCAGATGTGTTCGCTGGGCTCAGAGCAGAGAAACTGCCCAAAATCCGCTGGCAGCCAAGAGCCCCGAGCTGCCCGGAGCCAGGGCACCAGGAGGAGGAGGAGGAGGCTGGAGTTTGTGCTGATGACGGGAGGCAGGAGCTTTGTCTGAGCCGCTGGGAGCGCTGGCGAGGATGGGCTGCAGCCAGCAGAAGACAGGGAGGATGGATGTTCTGCTTCGGGGAGGAAAGGAGAATTAAAAGCAGAAAATCCAGCAAAGGATTTAGAGGGATGTCATCCGAAGAGAATAAATAGATAATTGTCTGAGGAAAACCTGACCAGACTGGTTCTCTCTGTGCTGGCTCTGCACCTCAGGACAGCCCCACGGAACCGGCCCCCGCCCTGTCCCTGTCCCTGTCCCTGTCCCTGTCCCTGTCTCGGGGCTGCAGCAGGACCCTGCACACATCAGTGGGACACTGTGCCCCTGTGCCCACCAAACACCCATCCCAACCCATCCAGATCCCATCAGCCTTCTCCAGACAAGCTCTTACCCTCCAGAACACACTGACTCATCTTGGACAGCACTGCAGCATTCCTGGGCTCAGTTCATGCACCAGATTTTTTTTTATTAGTATTATTTGAAACATCCTTGTGAGGACATTCAGACCTGTAAGAATTAAAAGTGAAACCCAACACAGATATGAAATTTTATGGTGCCTTTTGTAGCAATACTTCCAAAAGTAGCTGTGGCTGGAGCACAGAGAGCTGGATTGTGCTGATCCAGGACCCACAAAGACACACAAAACATTGGTATTGGAAGAGATGGAGTTTTGCTCTGTCTTCTACTGTATTCCTCTGTTTGTAACCCCAGAGCTCTGCTGTAACTTGTTCTGAGCACTCCCAAGGGCTGGTTCCTCCTCAACAGCACATTTTTGCCACTCTGAATTTTACTGCTTATTTGTTGTAGTTATATTTGGAGGAAAATGTTTGTAAGATAAAAACTATTTTAAAAAATAACTGTCTGCTAACAAAACCAAACACAACAACTGCAAGAGCCTAAATCTCAAACCAAGAGCTTCTCTGAGCCTGCAAGCAGATGAAATCCCAGTAATAACCCTACCACTAATTCACAGGGAGTACAAGTTCATCAGGACACAGACCACGGAGATGATGGCAAAAAAATGGAGAAAATGAGATGTTTGTGTGTATTTGCAAAGCGAGGCTGTGGCCAAATCGAGCACTCAGGGTTTCCAAATCTCAGCTCCTGGCCCCAGCTGACAGGCTTGCTGCCTCAGGATTTCAGCACAGAGCCAGAGCTGGGGATGCTCTGTCATGGCCTGAGCTGCTGAGGGCTCTGTGGAGCAGGTCAGGCTTGTGCAAGGCTCGTGTGGTGAGGCAGGGCACTGATCCAAGCCCTCCATTCCAGGTTAAGAACCTCACTGATGACTCCAGCATCCAACTGTCCTGACAGCAGCTGTGGGGCAGCTCAGCTGCCATGACATTGATGGAGCTGGGGCAGCACCCAGCCCTGAGATGGGAGCTGGAGCAACACCCAGAGCCCTGAGGTGCTCACAACACCCAGAGCCTTGAGGGGCTCACAGCAAC
>VXBB01020611.1:23044-68343 GCA_013399915.1 Illadopsis cleaveri
CAACACCCAGCCAGGAGCTGCAGGGCACGTGGGCACAGCCCAGCCCAGAGTGGGCTCTGCAGGCACACAGAGGTCAGCACCCAGCTGAGGGGGGGATTCTGCCCCTCTGCCCCCTCAGGTGAGACCCCACCTGCAGAGCTGCCAACAGCTCGGGGCTCCCAGCACAGGAAGGACCTGGAGCTGCTGGAGCCAGTCCAGAGGAGGCAGCAAATTGATCAGAGGGATGGAGCAGCTCCAGTGTGAGGAATGGCTGAGAAAATTGAGGAGCCCAGAGAAGCTTCAGCTTGACCAAACTGTTGCTTTTCAGCACCTAATGGGGCTGATAAGAAAGATGGGGAGAGACTTTTCAGAAGCACCTGGGGTGACAGGCCAAGGGAGAATGTCTTCAAACTGACAGAGAGTCGATTTAGGTTAGATATATGGAAGAAATTCCTCCCTATGAGGGTGGGGAGGCCCTGGAATGGATTTCCCAGAGAAGCTGTGGCTGCCCCTGGATCTCTGGCAGTGTCCAAGGCCAGGCTGGATGGAGCTTGGAGCAACCTGGGATGGTGGAAGGTGTCCTTGCTCATGGCAGGGGGTGGAACTGGGTGAGCTTTAAGGTCCCTTTCACCCAAACTATTCTGGGATTCTCTCTGTGTCACACGGGGTCACCTGCCCGTGGTGGTTTGTGCAGCAGAGAACTGTCACTGGGCACCATCACAAAACACACAGCTCTGACTTTTGGGACAGTCACTGCACAGCCCAGCCCAACATGCCCAAGACAAACACCTCAGCTCCTCAGTCCATGGTTATCTCAGGGAGTTCTCTTTGGTCTTCTTTAAAAGGTGTGGCTGTGAATGAGTGGTGAGGCACAGGGGATTAAAGAAGGGGGAGTAAGAGGTTAATTGGATTCTATTTGGAGAGGGATTTAGGTTGGCTGAGTTTTTTCAGTCAGCAGCACATAGTGGAACATGTCACTTGTAATTGAGCTAATGAAACACCTCTGGAGATAAAAAACCCACAAGCTAAATTCAGACTTGGCTTTAGAGACTTGACGTTCATTCACCACAAGGTTATGCAGAGATGGAACTGCTTTGTTTGAGCACAGGGGGCTGGAGAGGTGAGAGCAGGACTGGGTTTACTTTGCAAAATCTGCTTTTTGTCACTCAGGGCTGCTGGACCTTGGGGTAATTAAGCAGACTTGTGTTATGGACACTCTTCCAGGCCAGGAACCCACACTCTGCCAATATGCTAATGCAATTTTCTGAGTTCAGCCTCTCCCCTGCTCTAATGCTGTTAGATTTGTTTTCTATAAATAGGCATTTTGCTCCATGGTTATTGCTGGGGAATTCCACATGGCTGAGCTGAAAGAGGGCTGCCAATACCTGCCCTTTTCCAGGCACCTTTTGGTGACTCTCAGTACAGTCCCTTTGGTTTTCTCAAGGGTAATTAAGGGCTTGTTTTTCAGTCCTCAAAACCGTGACAAAAGCACCTCTGTCCCAAAGCCAAACTACCAAAAATGACTTGAATGCAAGCAGGGGAGTGCTGCCGTCCTGAGCCTGCCCAAAGGCCAAGCCAGAGTCCTCTTTGTGAGAGATTATAATGGCCTGAAATTACCTTGTCTTCCAAGTCAAGAAGAAAACCTTTCAGAGCAAGGTATATCATGTTAAAAAATAAAAGGGAGGCATTTTCTGGAGGCTGTTTCAAAATCACAGAGATATTTTGTACAAAACCACCACCTCCACCTTTTCAGAATGAAGCAACTCTGAATGAAAGTCACTTTCTAAATTAAAAAGTTGCAGTGAAAATTAGTTTCCAATTTTGCAGGTTTTATATTCTTGCTTTGGGGATAATTACAATAATCCAATGATTTCCTTTCCAAGACACTTTCAGAAAACTAAAACTCCACTTCTTCCTTCCCTCTGTCTCCCTTCAGGAATTTAAAAATAAAGTTAGTTTTAATGAGCAAAGTGGTTGTGCTTGACACCCCTGATAAAAGAAACAAAAACCAACACAGTAAATGAATTTTATGCAGTTGCATAAAAAATTATCACGGGCACGAAGACCTCAGTTCCTCCACTTCTGTGCCAGTTTCAGAACACAGGAAACCCTGGAATGATGTGGCTGCACTCTGTCAGAGGAAACCAGAACAGCACAAAGCAATGAGAAGAGGAAGTGCAGACTTACACCCATGGCCCTGCACAGATCTGGAGGGCAAGGACAGGAGGAGGGTTTTACATCCTGGTGACACTTGTTCAGCAGGAATTGCCTCTTCCTCTTTGGTTTCTCCTGCTGTGGTTTGATTCTTCCCTCTTCCTGCAGGGGAATCCCTCTCTGGATTTAGACAAGACGACAGGAAAGCAGCTGCCTGAGCTACCAGCAGGTACCTGGGAAATGGAATGTCTCAGGTTAATTAAGGGATTGAAATATCCAGGGTGCTGCAGGAGAGGAAAATGTGCCCTGGTCGGTGCTGTCACAGCCTTTTCCCCTCCCAGCATCCATCTCAGAGCTCTGTGCTGGCAGCACACAAAGGAGAGGCTTTCTCAGAACACGGCTCCTGCAGATCCACTCTGAGATGGGAGTTCAGGCTGCAGCCTCTCTGGCACCATCGCCAGCAACAAAGGCAGAACCACCTGGTGCCCAGCTACAGCTTTGCAGCTGGTCCAGGGAATTTGCATAAATGGCAACTGATGGGGAAAAGGCCCCAGTGCCACCCGAGTTCAGCTCCCAGCTCTCCAGAGAAAGGGATCCCATTCCCTCCCCCAAAGCTGCACAGCTCCTACAGTGCTCAGACAAAGAGGGCCAAAGGCAGTAGCCAAAACCTACTTAAGGCACGGCAGCCAGCGACAGGGATCATCTCCATGGAATGGTTTTATTGCAGCGAGGCTCTCCAGCCTCCCGTGATGAGAGCAGTACTTCAAAGGCAATCTGGCCTGGATCACAAACTCTGTAATATCTGAGGAGCCAGGGGCTGGCAGTTCCCCATTAAGTGGTATTAATTGCCCTGGTTATCGTGTTCTGCAGTTTGACCTAACCTAGTGATTCCCCTTCCTCTCCTGCTGCAGAACATCCATCACTTTTTAAAGGGTCCCACAAAGCTACAGGCGAGGCTCTGGTTTGTGTTAGCCTGATTGCTCTGGACTGTAACAAAGCACCCATCACAGCTGCCCAGCCACACTATAGATCAAGCTCCTCTAATCTGTCCATGTCTCCAGAGGGGATGGCCAGGAAAATCATCAGATTTAACCTCCCAGGGCTTTATTTCTGGTGTGGAGGATGTCAAAGGCCACAAGCTTTCACTTTTTCCTTGTTCCCTTAGAACCCACAGCAGGAAAGGCAAGGGAGAAAACAGAAACTGGACTTTTCATGCCACTGAACAGCCAAGGGCCACATGCAGTGCTCAGTTCCTGGCCCAAGAAACACAGGTATGAACAAGTGGCCTTTGGGAACTCAGCAGCCATGGCTTTTATGGAGATCAGCTTTTCTCCTGAGCAACGAGGCTGCTGGGGATGAAGCCACATGTCCAAAGCTGGTAGGGAATCCACACAAAGCTCATGGCATGTGTGGATAGTCAGTGTTTTCCATCCTGCAGGTTTCCTTCAGCACTGTTCTGACTGACCCTGTTCTGTGCAGGGCAGTGAATTCCCAGGGTGACTCACAGTAAATGGCAGTGGGATGTGGAGCAAACCCATCTCGAGTAGGGTCCTCCAAAATCTGCTCCTCCTCTCCCTCTGGAAGAAAAAAGCTCTGGGCTCTTCTGCTTCCTGCTACTCAGGGTGAAAAAGGGAGGAGGAGCAAAGAAACAACGGGTTTAATTCCTATCCCCCATCTCTCCCTTAGTGCTTTATTCCCTGAATCAACAGGAGAAATTCCTCGAGTCACAGAGTGGTTTGGGTTGGAAGAGACCTTTAAGATCATCTGGTTCCAACCCCCTGCCCTGGGTGGGGAACCTTGCACTGGACCAGTTCAGGAGAAACAGAAAATCCACAGTTTCTTCACTAGGAGACCCACCCTGGCACGGTTTGATACACCTACCTCTGAATGGCAAATGAATTCCAGGAGTTTGGCTCATGTCTGCACAACTCCATTGCTGTATGAACAGTAATTGCATCCTGCCTCAGCAGAGACATCTCAGGGAATGAGGAACAGCTCCTGTCAATGCAGGCAGGGCTCTGACTCAGGATCAAACTCAGAATTTTTCAGTTAGACTCAGGATTTTCCCAGGTTTTCTTTCCATGAATCCAAGCCCTATCAAACAATATTCACCCTAAGGAAATATTCCTGCCTGGGATACCAGATGCTGCCTTCAGTTCCACTCACAAACATCCAGATAGAGAGTGGAGGGGAGGATGTGGGTGCACACTTCTCCTGCAGTGGTGTGAATCAGCCACGCTGCAATCACAATACCCAGGGATACTCTGTCAAGTGGTTTTTGAAAAGGAGACTTAAAGGAACTTGAGCAAAATTAAAATATTGAACTAGCTAGTCAGATTAAAAAGAACGAGCTGTAAGCCTTAGAAGAGAAATACAATTTTGCCCCTGACACAAAGAGAATTTTTAAGAGCAATTCACTCTGTCTGTTCTTCAAGGAGATATTTCAGCCTGAGCTTATGCTCACTTTTTCAAAAGAGGCTGACCTGAGCATTTTTTTATTTCTTTCAAGCATAACAAAACAACCCAAAGCCATTTCTCTTTGTCTGGCTCCTTCCTTTCTCTGTATTAATTTCAATTCAATCAACGAGGCAGTTGCATAACTGTTGTTTGTAATTGCTGTCACGTCAACCCTGAAACTGATCACTGCAACACTGAAGTTATATAAAAGGTTTTGTTAGGATTTTTGTTATTTTTCTCCTTTAAATTGTGGGAAGATGAAGTCCTACCCTGGAGAGATGTTTTGGTTTTCTGAGCTCTGTTGTCTATTAGTCTTGTGCTTTGGTGTCTTTTCTCTCCAGTTTTGTTTTACACACTGCAAGGGTCTGTTTATGCACAGAAACTCTCCAAAAACAGTTCTGTGCATCCCATTAATACATAGGCTATAAAATAAACTCTGCTGAGTCAGAGGAGCTACTGGCAAAAGTAAAGTTCACAAAATGGGTAAGCTCTTAAGGAGCAATTTAAATTTCTGGCAAGGCAGACTATTTAAATGCTTCAGTGCCTGGATTGTAATTTACCTTGTTCTTCCAAAAGCAGTTTCCCTGCAGTGATGGAGTATCAGAGCCCATGGGATCATTTCTCCTGTGTGTCTCTTCACTCAAACACACAGAAACGCTCCTGGAGGTGAGAGTCAGCTCTAAACTCCTCAGGGTGTCCTTGCTCCTCTTGAGCACTCCTGATCTTCCCCTTGGACACAGGGCTGTGCTCACCTTGGAGGGAAGTGTTTCCCTGCCCCCTGAGAGTTTAAATAATCCATTTTACCATTTGTTTCTGTCTTTCTAGAGGCACAAATGCCAGGGCCGTACTCACAGATCTCTTGGACCTGAGGTAGTCTGAAAGCCATTCTGCACTGCAGACAGAAATGCTTCAAACCAACAAATAATTAAGGACTTTATTTTGACATAAGTGAATTGTACCCAATACTGACTTGTTCCTTTGTACTTAAAAGCAATCTGTTTGTAGCTGACATTGCTTTTTCTTTAAAGAAGTCTAGACAATGTCCAGACTCAAAAAAGAGGAAAAAAAAAAAAAACCAAAAGAGGAAAATATACTGAAATACCATCAATGCTCACTTCCTCCTAAAAAAAAAAGAAAAAAGAAAACTCTTCAAGACCAGAAAATATATCTGCTCCTTACAGTATATTGTCTGTAAGTGTTGCCTCCCTGGGGAGGAGAAGCTTGTTTAGAGATGGGCATGGGATGGCAGGAAACCACAGCTCTCATTTCCACTCCAAAATCAAGAGAAGCTGGTAAGGAAGGGCTGAAACAGCAAAGCAAGGTTCTTGCTGGAGGTCTGTGCTTGTGACCCATTTCATCTGAGCATCAACCAAGGGCCAGCAGTACCAGCTCCTCCTGTGGGGGAGCAGCAAGGAGAGACCTGGTCAACTGATGTTTTCACATGGCCATTGCTCAAAATTCCCTCTGAATGAGCACACATGGGTTGTGTGTGCGTGTTCAGGGGAACAGGCAGTGCTCTGTGAGAAAAAACTGTCACCTTCTGAGGGATGGGAGCTTTACAAAACACAGATTTCAAGCACCTAGGGAGGCATAGGGGAGACTGGGAGTGCAGTTTACCCAGATGCAGTGCATGCATTCCTAAAGACACTCCCCCAGGGATCCTGTAGTGTTTGAAATGAGAGGGATGTGCATGTCAAAGAGTCAGGGCACAGTCACTCAAATTAACACACAGGTACGTTGAATTTATTAACTTTATAATTTGGATAGAAGAGTTCAAACTTCAACAGCGAGGTAAAGGTTCAAGAGAGATACATAAATAGATGCCCTGTGAGTTGCTCTCTTATCTTCACCTGAGACCTTGTGACTGAGAGGAAGGCAACTCATGCTCAAAGGCAATTAACTCAAGCCCTTAGAGTGGTTTTCAAACACACAGATCTCACCCTGGGTGTTTGTGGCCTTTTTCTCAAGGATTTGTGAAAGGCAGCTAAGGAAATCAGGGCTCCTATCAGTAAATCTGCTATTCAAGCATGCTTGTGTGCTCTGAAAAACTGTTAACAGAGCCCAAACTCCACAGGGACTGCACCCCAATCTCTGGGCTGTAAGAAAGGCTCTGCCATGCACACACCTGCATGTTCAGGGTCTCACAGCAACCTCACCTCTCACACTGCTGATGTTACCTTACTGCTCTGGAGATGCAGCTTTATGCATAACCTAAGCCAGGTTTCTCTCAGCAGCTTCATTTTCCTGGGGATATCACCTGGGTAGGAATGGTGCAATCAGCCCTGGGAGAACTCTCATCCCTGCTCTGCCACATTCTCGGTAGCTGAGTTTGGTCTTAGCTCAGATGCTCTGCTCTAAGCAAAAGAAATAATCCTTCATTAGTGTCAGGAATGAAATGCTTAACGCTCTAAGGAAACCACACAAAAAGCTTCAATAGTGTGCACTTGCTTTGTTAAGGGTGGCTAAAACATGTTTCACAAAAAACATTTGGTGGTGCTTTGGAAAATCCTGCTCCAGCCATCAGCCCAGGCCTCACCATCCACCCAGTGTGCCCTGCCCAGCTCTGGGGTGCTGTGTGTGCACTCACAGCTTCACCATCCACCCAGTGGGTCCTGCCCAGCTCTGGGGTGCTGTGTGTGAATTCAATTTCACCATCCATCCACTGAGCTGTGCTCTGCCCAGCTCTGGGGTGCTGTTTATGAATTCAGTTTCACCATCCCCCACGTGTGCCCTGCCCAGCTCTGGGGTGCTGTGTGTGTACTCACAGCTTCACCATCACCCAGTGTGCCCTGCCCAGCTCTGGGGTGCTGTGTGTGCCTTTACATTCAGCCAGGATTTAACTGGGGACACTCAGCTAAGCATCACTGCAGACTCCAAATGGGGCCTGGCTTCAAAGAACCAAAATTTTTGCTTGGGAGACCCAAGCCTCTACCTCTCACACTGGAAGCTCTCCAGGGCCCTAACCAGATAAACTCCCTCCTCCAATTCTGCTCTTGGTTCAGACATTGTCCCTACCCGTGGTTCTCTACAGGAGAACTCGGGATTTAGAAATTCTCAAGCCCTACCCAAGGTTATGGTGGCTCCAACTCCTCTGCAGCAGGGAGTGCTTTTCCATTTCTCACTCCTGTGTCAAACACTGAACAGTTTGGCAGCTGGTGCATACATCACTCCAGCCTGCTTGTCACTGAGCTGGTGTGGGGCAGTTTCCTCTCCAGCCAAGCACTTCCCAACCTCCCATTTTCCAGGTTATGTGTTGATCCAGCCGGGATTCCAGCTCACTCAGGCAGGTGGGTCTGTAGGAGGAAAAGTGATTTTAACTGCAAGGGCTGTAGAAACAGCAGAGATGGATTTTAAGTCCCATCACTCTGAGCTGTTTCACGACTACTTTGAAGCTCACAGCTGCCACTACAGTGACTGCCTACTGTCCTAAAGACCTTCTGCTTTGGCTAATTTGATTAGGCTCCCCCTTGGCTTTCCATCAACATCACCCCATGGTAAGTTGGCCCCACCACTTCTGCAGAACGAGGTCTAGAGAGAACATGAACAGAAGGCAATCTAATATACAAAGGAAAATGACACAGAATTGTGCACTTTATTCTCAATACTCTTTACTCATGTAACTTCTCCAACCATTTATTAATGTTAATTTTGTTTTGAACTACCTTTCTCCCAGTGACAGCTTCAGCACCAGTGAGTTCTCCTCATATCAGCTGGTTTGGGCCTCGTTATGAGCAAAGCTGTAAGAGAATGTAGCTCAAGGGACAGAGCTGCACCTTCTCAATGAAGGTCCAAGTGACTCTGTTGTACTGCAAGGCAAACTCTGGCAGAGTTAAATAACGACACAAAGCAAAGATATACTCCATAAAACATTAATATTTTAATGAAAAATCTTAGCTTCATGTTTCTATCCAAAGACACTCAAAACTAGTTTTTCTCCCCCCTTAATTTTGACCTATAATGGGACCAGTTTGGAGATTTTTTTTTTTTGTATTTTGGAACTTTTTTTTTTAAAGATTAAACAACCAGGCTAGCAAAAAGGTACCCAATACATACTTTTCTTATATCAAACAAGCTAGTATTTCAATACAATGTAACTATACAGAATATATACATTACACGTATGATCACAAAGCAAACACTACAGGCTCAGAACAGATTTGAAAAAACATGATATTCACATTGATTACAATAACTCTAAAAATGATTGTAACGTTGAAACGGCACTTAGTTTACAAAAAAAGTCACAAAAATATATATAGCCACCAAGAACTATGGTTCCTGAAAAATACTAATAGCCAGATAGTATTATATAAAATGTGAAGTGTATTTAAACATCGTATACATTAAAAAACAAAACCAAAAACCCAAAACCAATTCTGTTAGGTCAATAAACATGCCAAGTAATCTAGCTGTGGCCAGCATCAACAAGAGAAGCTGTACTGTGGATGAGATGATGACTGGATATACGGCTGGTGACTGGAGACTGGCACAGATAAGGGGGTTTCACTGTTACTCAAATGCACAAAGAAGCCCAACAATAATTTAATTCACATTTTTTTTCCCTCCAACTTCTGCTTTTCCCTCTTCAGGGTTTCACCATGGGGCAGCACCTTGAGTGAAGGCACTGCAGGAACAGAGCAAGGAAGCTGTCCAAGGACTCGGTGTAGCCAGGGTTACAGGTCAGAATATCAAAAGCATGCATCAGCTAAATGAATGGTGAAACAAAATCACTCTTCTGGGGACTTCTGCAACCCTCAGGAAGACTGTAGGTACAGTTGCCACACAGGCTGGCAGCACCAGATTCCACTTTTTTATTTTTATTTTTTTTTTAGTGCAACCAGATTTGTAGCTGAGACCTGTGGGACACAGAGTTACTGCGCTAGCACACACGGAGTGAATGAAAACCCAGAGCAGTAGGTACTGTTGCACTAAAAAAATTCACATTTGTTTCTTTTATGGAACATTTCCTCAAATACTTGGAACCCACTCTGTTTACCAGGTACCTCTGATGTGGCTGAGGCACTGTCTGGCCTTGAACCCTCTTACCTGCCATCACGATGCTATGGGATTTACTATGTCTACAGTTGGAGATGAGAACCCTCCAAAACAGGATTTCACCTTGTGAGCAAAACTCGAACGTAAGCGGCCTGAATGAAAATCAGCTATTTTCCATATCCTGATGGTGTGGAAGTTGCAATGGATGGAGGAGCAGCAGGTGCTCCTCCATCTGAATTCCCTCATCCCTGCAGGGTGCACAAAGCTCCCGCTGGATTTGCATATGAAATGCTTCCTGGTTTGTCTGGGGAGGGACCAGCGCTCACCTCAGCGCTCCCACAGCCCGGGCTGCAGGGTGGAACCAGCGACCAAGAAGTGCCTGAAGCCCTCATATAAAAACCTTAAACCATAAAAACAATAAAATTTCATCCCGCAGGGGACATATAGGGATCATAGTCTTATAAAATATATTTGACTGCATTGGCAGCTATTACTTTTTTAAAAAGTTTAAATTCACACCTTTTAGACTCAGAATCCATGTGAACCCAGAACCATTTTCAATAAGCGAGTCTACTGATCTCTCAGTATGAGAGACTTGACCGTGGTCTCTGTGAGCCTGACAACTGAACTCCAGCTGTGGAAACACCACTTGTGGCTGACTCTGCTTGGGGCACGAGGGTTGAACCACCTCAACCCTGACCTTTGTCAAGCAGACATAGAAATGCATACTAAATAACGGATTTTTGGGGGGAAGGAAAAAAAAAAAGCAAAGAAGAAATAAGAAAATGCATCCCAGAATTCAAAACCCTCTGATAATGTACTGAAATAAATTTATGTTTTAGGTTTAATCCCAAATGTAGTTTAAGGCAAGTTTTTTCCATTTTAGTTATCTCTCTTGCTCTGTTTGGAATGCAAGTACATTAGCAACATAAATTGTTTTAAGATGTCCTGTGTTTTTACATCTCTCTTGTGAAGAACATGAGCATTTCAAAGAACTGAACGCTTCCAACAAGTTAGAGAGTAGAATTAAAATGGTGTTTTCATTTCAACTGTATTCATTTCTATGGAGAAAAGTTATTAACAAGAAACAATTACAGACAGGAAAATGTAACAAGTAAACCCAACCCTAAACCAACCAAACAAAATCCTCCAAGAACTCTATTGTTCCTCTAGCTGAACCAGACTGCAAAGTGAGAACTAAATGAAGATGTTACCCAGAGATAAGGAGGTTGAAAAGATAATGTGTGACACACAATGCAATGAACAATGAACCCCAGGCCTTGCCTCATACCTCGGTGTTAATGATCCTTATTTCTTTTCAAGGAAGAACAGATCAGAGCTATGAAGTCTTTGTAACTTTCCCCCTTCTCTTTGGTATTCTGAAAGCAATTTGCCTTCTGACTCAAAATTTTAAGTCTTAAAAATCCAATATCCAGATATGTCTATGGTGTATTTGTACCTTCTCACCAATGAACTCTTTAGCAAAACACTTCAGGGATGAAAATGATCAGATTCCAATGATCAGATTATGTCCTCCAGCTCATACCTGACCACCTTTGATTATTACACCTCTGCAGTCAGGAAATGTGGTTTGCATGAAGCACTTTTCAGAACATGAATCACAAAGGACTCTCATTTACCTGCATAACATGTCAGGAAAAAAGAGAAAATGCTGTATTTGAGTTCAGTGTCGTAGCCCTCTAGTTCAGAATAAAGCTCAGCAAAAGGCATTGTCTTGTCTCACTGGCTTCTCAGAGAAATCAGAAGTGGAAGAGAAATGGTCTCTAAATTCAGCTCATCAACAGGCACTGGGCTATTTCACAGTACAGCAGCCCAGAAAAAGCATTTCTCCTTCAAGCCCTTTTAAGAAGCCTCACAAAGGTGGATATAATCAAGACTGAATTGCAGCACAGAACTTCTTTGCAGCATGTTTCTAAAACACCCTTTGGATCTGGTGGAGAAACCTCATTCCAGCAACTGGGGAAGTACTTAAATCCCAACTGTTTTCACTCTATTTAACTAAAATATGTGGGTTTTACCTAAAAAGAGAAAAATTGCTTAAGTCACTGGAACCCTTTAAACTCTTTCCAAAGGTCAATAAACTTTTTCCTTACAAAAGCTGGCTATTAGTAGAAAGAACTCAGACCCAGAGAGTATCAGAGCTGCCTAGGCTGACTGAATACAAATTGATGTGCAATATAATACGACTTTTGTGTCTTCTGTTTCTTCAGGAGCAACCCTTCTCTATTGGTTTCATTTCCTTCTCATGTTTTCATAAAACAAATCCAGCCAGAAAACAACAATTTACAAAAAACAAGACTCAGAACTCAGGGAGTAGATCATGCCTTTGGAATACTGACATCAAGCAATACCTACTCACTCAGCACATCATCTGTAGGCCGTGGGCATTTGGCATCAAACACTGAGTTAACTTCAGAAGCTGTAACAAAAATCACAGATCTCCTAATGTACTTCCTAATTTAGGTTTCAAAGCAGTACTTGAGCCCAAACAGCCTCGACCAAACAAGACTCACTGCTCTGAAAATCCCACACCCTCCATTTGTTAGCCTTTTCTAAATATGGAAAAATGAAATTGCAAATATTTTCAGTTTATTGCTTGCTTGAGCTGTGTGTGTAGCTGGAGGAATGGCCTTTAATAAACCGAGCTGGCAAGGATTTAAAGTGTTTTGAAACAGGAACAATTCATCATTGCTCTATAGGCTTTTTGTAAACAACCCCCCGTTGGTCAGAAAGTTGTCCTTAGAGAGAATAAATTGCTTGTTTTGTCCAAAACAGGCTAATAAAAATCTCTGAAACTATACATACATATGTATAAACAAAAAAAAATGTGCAATAATGCACAAAAGAGCTTATTTTTTCTGGTCGGTAAACTACCTCTAGCTAGCTCTCAGATTAGTAAAAATACAGTGTGTATGTGAGGGGGCAATGATCAGAACTGCAAATAATCTGGCTGTGGTTTAAGAATTTCAGTTTGGGAAAGCCTTCATTTTCCTGTGGCTCCCCATCCACAGACACAGTCAGGAGATGTTTGTCAGGCTTGCATGGCTGAACACTTTTCCATTATTCCAATTCCTGGTGCACCTTTGGACTGCCCACGCCTAACCTCAGCT
Source organism: Illadopsis cleaveri (assembly GCA_013399915.1). Lineage (NCBI taxonomy): Eukaryota > Metazoa > Chordata > Aves > Passeriformes > Timaliidae > Illadopsis > Illadopsis cleaveri. Next base: position 35,761 of record VXBB01020611.1, read on the forward strand.
GGGCAGATGTGTTTAGGCTATTTGATCAAGCAGTTTCTAAAAGGACTGGAACAGAAGAAGTGGGAATACCTGGCATTCATCTGGGCTGGGCAGGGATCGTGTGCATTTTGAAGAAGTGTGTGACTGTTCCTTTCAAAACTGCTCACCGTTCCCAAGCACAGGGCACAGTGAGGGCTTTGAAAAACAGCAGGCACACATAGGAAGTGTCACTTCTTTATGGAGAAGATTAAAGCATCCACTCAAAACTAGTCAAAACTGTTCAATCATGGTTTCCAATGCATCCTTTTGTTTATCATTTGAAAAAGGTTTCCTCTGATTTCTTTCTCTTAACCAGAGGGCCGGCAGAAGCAAGAGAAACTTAATGAGCTGCTCTAACTGTGGAAGAAGGAATAGTTAAAGTGATCTGAATCAGTTGTTCTTCTTTAAAAGTATATCACAGCTTCCATGATGTTCTGACAAGATCTTTTTTTGTGCAATCAGTCTTAAATATTTTCACAGAAGTGATCATTCAGTCATGAAAAATAATGTAACATCTGTTGCAGTTTTCATCAGTTTAAAGCGAAGCTTACAAAGTAAAAAGGGGAAAATCTCCCCACTTTTCGTTTAAAAAAATTAAATTAAAATGTACAGGACCAAACACAGGCACTTTCCAAAGAACAAAAATGAAACCAAACCATGAATTATTCGATAGTAATAGATGACAGCTCCGGTTTGGGAGGGTCACCCGCGGCTGCCTCAGCAGTGGCGTTAGTCTTTGGCTGCTCTGGCACATCTTCTTCCTTCTCTGCCAACCCACCCAGAGACCCCAAGGGGAAAGTGCTTTCACAATTCTGAGTTGACGACACCTGTGAAATGACAGGCATTTGGACAGAAGAGTTGCTTTCAAAGCCATGCTCCCCTAGCTCATACTGCCCGAGGGTCTCCTCTTGTTCCTGGTTTAAGTAGTCCGGTACTAGGAAGTCACTGGAAGAGGGACAAAGGACAGAAGAGAAATGTCACTTCTCACACCGTGGCATCAGCTCCATCACACAAGCTACACACTGCATTGACAGAGAACAAAGGTTTCACACTGGCCAAGATCATGGCACTGACATACTCCACTAAGCACCATAACTTGGTTCTCATTTGCACACACACAGAATTTATTCAATGGCATCTATTTCACATCCGTATCTCCTACACAGCAACTTCTTATTAGATTGTATCACCTTGATGAGAATGGAGGTTAATGTCTGGAACACATTTGGCACTGAAAACCTCATTGAAAAAAAGGGAGCACTCAGGCTGTAAAAATAGAAACAAAAATGAGTTCAGCCCTGGCGAAATGTGGCCCTTTCCATGTCTGAGGTACAACATCCCCCAGAGCAGCAGCAGGACTTCCCTCTGAGTGGGCAGGCTGAACCAGAGGCACAAGGTGAGGCAGCTGAAGGCAGAGGAAGCTGCCAGCTGCAGCAGGGATTGTGATCCTGACACTTATCACACTCCTGAGAAAAGAATGGAATTGCATTTCCTTCCCCTTTTAATCCTTTCTGCTTCTGCTATGCACTCTTAACAGCTGAGGGCTGAGCGGATCCAAAGAAAACCTATCAAATACTCCAGTTGTATTTTCAGTGCATGAGGACATAGTGAAAATAAATTTCTTTGCAAGTTTTCAGCACCAGACATGAAGTTTGTACTTGAGACAAGTATATACATGTATCACATATAAGCACACTTGTATGCTTTGGTTCACCTGGCAATACCTCAGTTAAAAGCAATCCTTAAACGACAGCAGCATTCACTGCTCCAACCCAAACTCACAGCCAGCTCTGCTAAACCTCATGTTTGTCAAATCAGACTGAAGGAAGGGCTATAGGCAACTAAAATCACACCCTTTAACATGACTTCAATTTGCTGACAACAATGCAGTGCTTACCACAGCCAGGGCATCACCCTGCAGAGTTTTCACTCTGGTTGTGGCACAAGAGCCAAGAACAAGAACGGCGTAAGCCCACAGATGTGAAACACTTGTACTTTTAAACAATATTCTGCTGGAAGAACAGTGACTGGCTTTCCTGCTTTGTTTTTCATTTTTTTTTTTGTCCTACGTCACTTCTGAGTTAATCAAATAGAACAAAATACTCAAGTGTTTTTTATGGGAAAAAGAATAATGCCTGGAAATCAGGAGGGGTGGGATTGTGATGCTGTAACATTCACAACGTATCTTTTGCATTGCTGAAGGCAGATGACTGACACACACCAAGCTGCACTCTCTCTGTAGATTTAAGACCTGGAAGACCTTCCTGTCTTCAGTTTCTCTCATCCAACTTTTGTATTTTCTATCTCGAATTCCAACAATTACATTTATATCAATGAGAGAATACAGTGCTCATCTGATACCTCAGAACTCTTTTAACAGTCTTTAGCAGTGCATTTGTGAGATATGCCAAGTCTTTTGTGCCCTGATAAAAAATGTCCAAGTGGCCCTTACTGTTTCCAAACTTATTAGCCTAATCATTTAGTAATGTTATCTAGAAAATGAGAAAGGAGAAGGTCTGGAGTCATGCAGTCTTTCCACAGTGTTAAGGAAGCACTTTAAAATGAAGTAGGAAGTCTGTGCCCTATAAAAGGGAACAGGCTACGTACAAGATTTTGAAAAGCAAATCAATATCAAATCACAGATACTGTAGGACAGAACACTATGGCTTCACACCATTGGCCTGGCCATAGATACTACTGAAAAGAGAAATTAAGTAACCCAGAACCAGCCTCTGCATATCACTGGATTCTTCAGTAGCCTCCTACATAGCTCCCATGCTGTAAGACAGGTCAGATACAATAGAGAGTGGAGCAGGAATCAATCTGACTGAAATTAGCTGGCAACCTGATGAGAAGCACAGCAGGCTGCCCTGAAAGCAGGAAATGATGATCTAAGGAAAAAAAGAAAAAAAAGAAGAAAAAAAGGAGGAAAAAAAAAAAAGGCAAAAAAAAGAAAAAAGCAAGTTTCCCTGTTAGGTTTTTGCTGTGCACCTCACCTGCTCTGGAAGTAGTTTGCTAGCTCTGACGCTTCATGGTTCAAGCTCCTCAGGTGAACGATTAAATTTCCAGAGTTGGTGAACATGGCGCCGCATGTTTTGCACTCGTAAATCCGAGGCTTGCGGATAATGTGCCGGGAAACCCGCATGTGGTGTTTATATTCCCCGAAGGAAGTGAAAGTGGCACTACATATCTGGCACCGGAAACAGCGTTTACCTTCGTGCTTCAGGCGATGCATCTTGAGCGAGTAAGCTCGGGTGAACTTTTTCCCACAGCGGTCACACTGAAAGGGTTTAATGCCTGTGGAAGAGAGAGCGCAAACACGTTCACCCTGCGTGACCACGGCTCAGGGGCACAATCCTCCCCGAGTGCCACAGCACAGGGACAGCAGCTGGAGGCACTCACAGCAAAGCCCTGCTTGAGGAAGAGATTCTCTGTTAACTTTAAAAAGGCAGAAATAATTAGAGCGGAGCTGCACTCCCTCAGTAACAACCTCCAGGAAATCTCATCGCTGTGACCTGTCCCGAGGCTTTTCCTCACGGTTTAAACAGAGCACAAGCCCCCGTGGATTAAAGATCCCCAGGCACAGCCAACAAGGACCTGATGCTGCAGTCGTCTCCAGAGCCTTTGAACTCCTTTGATCTCGGCAGATTCTTGTGCCAGACTGGTTCCCAACAATGCAATTATCAGCCTACCCTTAATTGCAATGTTTTTTCCTGGCTGCCTTTGGCCTCGGAGAAGTGTTCTGGCAAGGGGCTGTGCACACGGACTGTGCCCCTGTAATGCAGCAGGAATGGTGATAAAAGGGGCAGTAGGAGCCTTTATATTGCGTGGGAACCTTGCTGCACAAGAATTTTCGGAAACTTTGCATGACAGACAGCTCTCTAAGACAGTTGAGTTTCATGCCTCCCATTTTTTTTCTTGTATTAATTTAGAAATTCAGTTCCTAGCTCATTTTTCATTTCTTACCCTAAAACATGCGAGCTCTGCAACATGTTGCAGTGGCTGAGTGTGTAATCTCACAAACAGAACTATTACAACATAGAAGTCTGAGTCACCAAAGCCTTTGGATTTAATAAAAAGTCTGAACTCCAGAAAGTGGGAAAATCCAAACATGAGGCTAAGAATCTGGAATATGGAGCTCTATTCATAATAGGGCTGTCAAGGAATAAAAAAGATTTTTTCAGAAGGCTGAATGTGCATCAGCCCTGGCTGTTAATTCCCCCAGTCTTTCACTCTGCTTTCCTTACTTTCAAAGCAGGAGGTGAACTTTTAATTGAGGGCTTTTAGACAGAGAAAGCTGTAGTTAAGGTTACACTGAAACGCCCTGTTAAGCATGTGAAAACAAGTTAATAAACTGGAATATGGTCTGGTGGAGCTCAAACCTTTCATCCTTTCCTGCTGTCCAAGGGCACCTATTTCCTCTGGTAGTTTGAGGGAAATCTCTTTAGCCATTTTGCTCATGTGAAAACACTTTCAACATTTACAAGCTTTGAGAGTTCTTTTGCATGTTAATTATTCCAAACCAGCTATTCAAATCTCTCCCAACTTTACCCAGGGGTTGTCAGTTGACAGGTTGGCCAGAGACGCTTTGCTGTCAGATTTTAACAACAGGCTTGGGATCATTTTGCACCAGATATGCCCACAGAATTTGCTTTTTCAAGTATTAAACACATATCTGGTTATTTTGCTTGAAGGTATTCAACAAATAATTGTTGACAGGGAAAAAATTAGACCTTGTCAGTTGTGGCTGCTCTGTCCTAGAATGGTTCAGCCTCTGTGTGGAGGGCAGAGTCAGACTCAAACCAGGAGATGCTACACCATGAGCCTCAGTGCCCAAGTGCAATAACCCTTCAATATTCCCTTTATTCCCTCAAATGTCAAAGTTATCACCAGGTAATGCTGACAAGTCTTGAAAACACCAATAGCAAAGACATTGGGGAGTTCATGCTTGGTTAGAAATCAAAATGAATTTGGGGACCAAGGCCCAGAGGAGGCATTCACATAAACCTTTGGCTGCCTGTGCTACCTGCAGGAGCTAAATTGATTACCAAACAAATTCAGTTGTCCTGCAATCCCTCCAAAAAGTCTGAGATCCAAAGGCATAGAACCTTCCTCAATGCAAGGACACAGACAGGTATTTGCTTATGGCTGCAAGTCTCCTCTAAAACACAGCAGAGAATTGTAACATGGCAGAGGAAGAATTTCAATCTTCTTCTTTCATGCAATAAAAGGGCCAAGTATACTTTATATCTCAGATCTTTTTCAGGAGAATGACTTATCCTGATGAGTTCCAGGCAATCAGGTTTTTTTTCAGTCCACACAAATGCTAATCATCCATGAGCACAACTACCAGTCAGACTCCAGCGATCAAAACAAGCATTCAACGAGACAAACCTCTACCCAGCCTTTCTAAAATCAACTCTCAAGCACTTGGCAGGTGAGTAAAAAAGCTGCATTATTACAACTGCTGCAGTGAGCTGTGAGTCAGGGATTGTGGGGAACAGGGGGTTTCTTACCTGAGTGGATAAGCATGTGTTGTTTTAGGTTCTGAATGCGAGTGAAGCGCACCCCGCACGTGGGACACTGAAAGGGTCTGTCGGGACCGTTTGGGCTGGGCCTCTCTGTGCTGCTGGTGGAAGGAGCAATGTAGAGTTGGTAGGGATACTGAACATTCTCCAGACTACAAAGAAAAAAGGCACTGATTTACAAACAAGCCAGAGAAATGATCCAAGAAGCCTCATCTGTGAAAATCTGAACCTTCTGTGTGAGAAGGAAGAGACTGGCACGTCACATTTCTGCTGAGATCTTTATTTATTTTGGAAATCTCTGGGTCTGTAGCAATGTGTCTGATCTGCACCTGAAGTCTTACAGTCACTGACTCTGCACATCTGAACACACCCAGGGAATAAGCTCAGAATTCTGTTTCTTTGGGCAACAGGCTTGAGCACAACTGCAAACTGAACGTTATTTTCCAGGCGTGGGCATTTTCTCCAGCACATCAATGACTTGCAATCACTAAACTGTCCCTGAGGAAGAGTTTAGAGAGCTGAGCAAATGAAAAGCAAAGGAGTATTTTGCAGCTTCAGTGATATTTACAAATGAAATTAAAGCCAATTAATTTTTCATCTTAATCCAAGTTCCATCAACAAATACTAATATCTAAAATTGCATATTTCTAAATTTAAAATATGAATCTAATGAAGCAATACTTGCTCCTTGTCTGATTCAAAGAGCTCCATGAGCAGAGCTCCAGTGCTGTGTTTAAAAAACAGCACACAGACTGCAATAAGGAACAATTTAACTTTCAAAGTAATTTATTTAAAACTGACTAATTGCTCCTCCATAGCCTCCAGCTGCAAACTGTTTAAGGGAACTACAGTGCTCTAATCCAAGTCCTCTGGCAAGGAACTTGCTAAAGGGCACAGTGAAATAAGAACAAATCTGCTGGTACAAACATGGGAACAACAGGGTTTGTACTTAGCAGAGGTTTCCCTTCCCTGAGCATTCAGGTGTGCATTTTGGTGAAACAGCCATTTCAGCTGCTCCCAGCCTGCTGAAAGATCAGCCAGCACGGGCAGCAGGGAACTGCTCTGACCCTGACTGTTCATTCCATGGCCAGCACACTGCAGCTTCAGCTTTACTCAACTGGAATGGCCGAAATGTCCTCAGAAAAGATGCAATCATGTCTCCTCACAGAAAGTTTTCCTAACTGAGGAAATCCTTCTACTGCTCTGCTCCCCCCTCAAGCCCAGAAGTTCAGGTTTATGCTGGATTTGGGCATTTCTAACACTCACACAAATGAAACATGCACTTTGCACAAATACAGTTTCCTAGACATCATACAAAAATCCACAGAGCAGTTCAGCACAGGAGGGCAGGAACTGGGAGCATCTCTTTAAAATCAACACGTAAATTGTCCTTACTCTGGAAAAGAATGTCACTACAACTGTGAGGACAGGAGGTATCTGAATTCTGAGTGCAGAATTCTCAGCAGCAGAAGTTCCAGTTGTAAAATTTATCTAGAGAGAGAGCACCAGGTATCTCTTGATACACACAAGGTTAAAGAGTTTCCTGTAGGAGTTCAGTATCATTCAGTCTGTAAAACCCAACAGGATTTCTGAGCTCACTTGGCACTGGAGGAAGATTTGCACTAAAGGAGAAATTTTATTGTCCTTGACTTTTTATACACAGTAGGGTCCCAGAGCTGTGGAAAACAGAGATCTGTGATAAAGGGAATATTTGCAAGAGCAAAGTCACTAGCTCCTGTCCTGGGCCTGGCAGAATGGAGCTCTTTACCATTTTGGGGTCTAAAAAAAGCCAGCTAAGGCCAAGTGAGGGTATTTTAAACAGGTTCTGATTTTTCTAACCAAATTCCTGACCAACTCTGGCTCTCCACTTCCTTTTTTATACACGTAGCGTGCTCAAATAAGAATAACATTTGGGTTTTGTGACAACAAAGAATTTCATCTACTGACATGTTCCTTAGGTCCTGCCTCCCTCATTCCTGCACTGGGGGAGTGTGAGGAGGCACAGGCACATTGTGCTCCTGGAGCTTCCTCAGGAGACACTCAAAGTAGGGCAGGAATCAGGAGCCAGAGCTCTCCTTTTGTTTCCAGCTTTCTCAGGCTCGCTCACCCTCCACCCCTGTGCTGGTGCCACCTCCTCCACTGAAGGGGAAGAGCTGTGGGCACAAATCCATAGAAGAAACTGAAAATGAAGTTTGGTTTTTTAATTCATACATCTTTCATGATGAGGAGGGCTGATTAAAGCAGATGCAGAGGGAATTATGAGGCTCTCCAGCTATCAGTGCCTGGCTTTTCCCATGCTCACACTGCCAGCAGGGTGAAATACCTATTTGGTGACATAACTTAGCACCATGGAGAGATTATGTTTGAAACACTACTAGATTTTCACTCCCCTGCCTCTTTTTCCCCCACATTTACTTAATTCTTCATGACTTGCAATTTGTGATCAATATGGCATTTAACAGTTGAGATTTATTTGACATCTCCAAGAACTTTTGTACCAGCTACATAGAGAGAGAGCTTTCAAATGTTTTCACTGAAATAGTCTACTTGCACTTTTTCTTCTTTTCACCCTGAGATATTCACATATTTAACTATGTAGAACTAAACTCTGACAAACATGAATGCCAAAATGCCAGTGAACCTAGAAATGTTTGTTATTTGCAAATAACCATTATTTTGGAGAAGTGGAGGTTCTCATTCTATTGGATCAGAGAGACCTTTTATAACTTTCATAACTGAACAACTCCTTTTTCAGTGCAGCCACAAACTGATACAGAGACCAACTGTTAAAGAAGGCAAGATTAGAAAAGTGTGTAACAATCCAAATGTGAAATATCTGAGAAAGAATAGATCAGACTTCACTGTGGAGCAGTAATTTTAATACTTNCAGGCAAGATTAGAAAAGTGTTTAACAATCCAAATGTGAAATATGTGGAGCAGTAATTTTAATACTTAACAGACTCCTGTGTGCCTATTAAGCTGACAACAATTACATGTGACCTACTGTTTATGAAACACTGATTATGCAGGAGGCCAAATTAATGATGTTAATTATTTAAGACAGAAACTAAAGAGATAAGACATCTTAGGTTTTGGAATTTTTATGATTCTTTCCACAGTGACATGGATGTAATAGTGAGAGACCTTTAGAGGGCCTAGTCTTTTGCTTAGTTTTAGAAATAGAAATGTAATATATGCTTATTACAACATACATTTTTTTCAATATTAATTTGCATTGGACGCACACAACTGATTTTGACATTTTGAGAATTTCTAGTAATAAAGAAATGTACAACAGGGAGTTAAAGGTGCATGAAACATTCAAACAGTTTGGGAGGGAAATTTTCTCCATCTGTACAATGTATTGATTGTTTTTTCTGATTCAGCTAGAGAAACATGTTTTATTTTATTCAGAATTCTTATGCCCCCCAAAATTGTGTGCCCAAATTTCTGCACAGTGAACGACAGGCCACATTTATTGGCTGCTGTGCCCATCCCATGCTTGAAATGTGAATTTAAGTCATGCTTGAAGGGCTGTCCCAGTGTATTTGAACTCACTAGACAAGACAATTACACACACATCCCTGAAAGGAAACTGCTTAGGGCTTGGAAGCACCATTTTACACATTTAACTGGTTCTTAGAATAAGAACATTCTTGACCTTTTCATTTGAATTTATAAAATATATCACTTGGTAGAAAGTTTTAGTTCTGGAGTCTAAAATCCCCATGACTCTTAGTTCACTTGTAGCTATTGAAACAAGGAGCAAATTCTAGTTAATTTTGCTGACACTTCTGTCTCTCTGAGACTAATTCTTTTCAAACTAGGGAATAAACTAAGGTAAATATTCTTTCTTTCTCTGCATGGAAGATATCTTTTAGTGGGACTTTTCAGTGCGTTTAAAGAATTTTTTATCTTTTGAATTTTCTATGCAGTTCCTGCTGAAGCTCTGCAGTTTTATAGGAAATTTCTGAAATAATCCACTACTGAAAAGACGTGTGCCACTTGAGTTCAGAATTACAGGTTTAAAAGCCTGGATTAGTTCAAGTGCAACATGTGCTCCTACTATTAATTCAACCCTTAAGTGCTGGGTGCTATTTTTATACTCAGGTTTGTTAGCAGATAAAACCGTCCATGTCATCCAAAAAGTCTTATCTAAGCAGTTATTTTCCCCTTTTAAGGGAAGTGGGACAGATTTTAGATGGAAATGACAGGAAAGATTTTATGAGCTATGAAAATGCAGCTCTTGGTTGTTATCTCTATAGGGAGCTTCTCTTGACACAGTTTCTGGAACAACTTCCAAAGGTTCACACTTCTTCCTCAGACCCACTTGTCTTACAAACCCCTGCAAAAACCAGTTTGGAAAGATGTGCTTGGAGAGGGAACAGCTAAGAACTGGGAGTCAGAGCAGTTGTGTGCAGCCCAGTGTGCCATGTGTGGGTACCTCACTAACACAACTTCAATGTCTCTTTGACCAAACAGACTCGGTTTAGTTTGGTTTTCCCTGCCAGCCTTCCCTTATAAGGGATTCCTTTAATAAATCACTCAGCTCAGCACAGTAAAAGCCTGCTAAATATTTACAGCAAGTGCCACAGAGCATCTTGGTAAGAAGCTGCAGGCAGAAAGTTTGGGAGAAGAGATTTGAGGCTGTTCTGCCTCTCCTGTGGCTTGCAGTAGTGAGGTCTGGTGAAATCAGGGCTAGGTCCTTGTTTTCAGTTTGTTGCTTTAGCATGCATGTTTCACATAGAGGTTTAATTAAAATTTATTAATAAAGAGCAGTGATGAAGAAACAACAAGAACAGGACTATCTTTCTTCACCAGTGCTGCCTGGAAATAGACAGGAAACAAAAAGCAACGAATAAGCAGATTCTGACTTTCATCACCTACATTCTTCTAAAGCATCTGTCCCTCCAGGCACTGATTGTACTTTGATCAACACAGAGAAGGAGATGTAGGAACAACTAAACATTGTGGGATTAAGGCTGGGGAGGTTAATTACAGCACAGCACTTGGAGCAGAACAATTGCACACCAGGTTGGTACATACCGATCGTCATCGTCTGCATGAGCGTTAGTGCCAGAGGTGCTTTGGAGTGTGGGCAATCCCTCTGTAACCCCCTCATCTATTGAGCCTAGGCAAAGAAAAAAGGGCAATTTAATGCAAACAACTGTTCAGAAAGGGCTGGGGGGCAGGTAAATACACATCAAGCTTGCTTTTCCAAATCTCTGATAGACGCTGCTTCCTGTGTGATAAGACAATAACAGTGCCTTGGGAAAATAATTTAGAACACCCAGAAGCAGCTTGTTCCAAATCAGCTTCTCTCTGCACAGATTACCCAGTAAATTGGCAACTCAATAAAGGGCACGTATTTGGTACACCTAGAAAATGGAAATGTTAAATACAGCCAGTTTTCAAAATACATCCAATACTAGCACTGTAAAGCAGAAATGTCACATTCACCTAAAGGGACTATTTTGACAATTTTTCAAGACTTCCTGAGCAGTAAGGAGTTCAAACCTGCTACACTAAATGTTTTTTGTGTTCCAAATCTTCCATAAATATATTAATTGATAATGTCTTCATGTATTGATAAGCAGCTGAGATTGGAAGAACCCTCTGGGAAATCAGAAATGCAACACAAAATAGAGACCAAACACCTGTTTGTTAGAGAAATATATAAACAAAACCACACCAGAGCTCTGCCCAGATCACCAACATTGGGCAAATGTAGTTCAAGGGGAACAGAATCCAGTGGAAATGCAGCACTAAAACAAAGCCACACCTTCATGCACCGATGGGGCTGTTGCTCATCTGGGCCTCTGTCATCAATACTGGATCTCTGCATCTCCCCCACTGAATCCAAAGGACACAAGCACAGATGGGGAGGAGATTTCTCTCCCTGCACCTCCACCTCGAGGACAAACAAAGTGTAGGACAGTGCTATGAGCTGCTCTTGCTGCTGGGGTAAAATAATTCTGCTTTCTAATAGAGGGGTGTATGAGCAATCTGAAGTTGGGGACCCTAAAGCTCACCAGGAAAATCAAGCAGAATTAGGTGTACACTGGCAAGTGTCAGAGAAAATGGAAAACCAAAGAGATGTGAAAGGTGAAGCAGAAAATGTGCATATTCTGTCAAAAAGAATGAGAGACCTTCCCTGAAGTGAGAGATTCTTGTCTTAATGTGATGCCACGTTGTGGGGCCAATGACAAGGGGAAAACTGGATCTCTGGCACCTTCACAATTAGTAACATCAACATTTTTGATTTTGTTAAGAGGTGACAAACTGTATTTTGGAAATTCATCAACTAGGGAATCTATAGTGTTACAGAAGTTAATCCCATTTTGATTTATCCTTCTTTCTCATGAAATGCTTAAATAACAGTCTACTGAAAAATAAGCCCAACTGCTCTTAGGTTTAATTTCATGCCTTCACCTCTCAAATGCCAAAAGTGCTAATGAGTTATGAGAGTATCTTCTCAGACACAGTGGTTTTGTAACCATAATGACTTACTTATCAAATTCCTGCTCCATGTTTCCTTCTGTATCATAAAGTGTTTCCAAATATAATAAATTGCAAATGAACAATTCTTAAATTTCCCAGAGAGTGAATAAGTGCTTTCTGCAATATCAGAGAGAGAGGCAAGAATGCTTTTGTAAATGCACTATAAAACACTGAGATAAATATATGCAATTATATGAGGAAAATATGTTCAGGGAAGAAAAAGCTGTACTTAAACATATCTTGCTGCCTCCATTTACTATTCTTACATTGCTGCATAAAGTAATGCATTTTTTTGGAGGTAAAAAGTGCTTTCTAGCTACAAAGTGTGCTGTATGATAACTGAGCTAAAAAGCAAGAACACTGTTTCCCTTTATAGCAAAACATGAATAAAACCCATTCTGAGGATGGTTATTATGCCAAGACCACTCAATATTAATTCAAACATATTCAAAGACAAAGAGCAGATTTGTACTTTAAAGGTTTTGCCCTGGCACATTTTTCTTCTCTCTGCAGCTGTGTTAAGGCAGAACATGCTGTACTAACAGCAATGACAGATATTTAAGTTTAAAAATTATCATCACTAAAGCCTGAGATTCTCTGCCCCATGCACACAAAACTACTCATCTGGGACTGAGGGTTTACACCCAGTTTGTTCTTTAAGCTGCCTTGGTGTGATATTTATTTATATATTTATGATATCTATCACTTGATATGCTATTTTTAACTTTCCCCAATCATTATTGCTTCTTGTTCTATTTTGTCTGTGATGATATAATTACCTTGATGAAATAATTTGCATCTCTTCTCACACGGCCCTGGCAAAGTCTTTCAGTTCTGACTGCAATGAGTTAAAAACTGAACCAAACAAATGCTGTTTTTGAACAAGGACCACTTTTCCTGCTGGCTCCCCAGCAAACAAATAGTTTCTTTTAGGTTTTAATTTATGCACTATTTTGGCAAACTACATTTAAAGATTTAGAGTTAAACGATAAGACATCAAGTCTGTTCCTCAGCAAAGGTAAACATCCTTGTCCCCAATAAAGAAAACATTTTCATTTGAAAAAGGCATTACAACCTAAAATATCAACACGTGAGCTATACAAACTGGAGAACAATCCCACAGCAAAGGATGGCATAAATGGGAAATATTTTAATTTCTTTTTAATGAGTATTACCTGAATAGTTTGGCATTGAATGTATATTGCTGTTCTGGAGGGTCAGCCTGATCCCACTTTCCCCAGACAAGTCACAGTGTTGCACTGAGCAAAGCAAACAAATAATGCAGACTACAAGGCTACAACTCTTTACTTTGTTGGAGTTCATTTAATTATTGGGGCAGCCTTCACACTCACATGATTTCAATGAGGCAGAGCAGTCCATTTGCCATTCTTACAGTCTTCAAATGGAACAGGTGATATTAAAATCTTACAGTAAACAAACTCTGCTGAGCACAGGTCAAGCCACTTGAGAGTAAAATAGCTGACTTGGGCAAAATTTTGATAATTAAACTAGAAATATTGCAAAAGCTCCATCTTCTCATTTACTAAAAGCCATTCAATGCATTCTGTACAGAGGAAAAAAGGGATTGTTCCAGTAACCTTTAAGTATTAGCTCTTAATAAAGAACAGCCTGCTATAAGAACCCAAAACTGGTTCCAAATTGTCTTTCATGGAAAAAAGATTTCTCTCAGCAACCAGTAGCATTTGAAGAAGCATCTTGAGAATCAAATCCCACAGAAATGGAAAGATTCTCAATATTATGACTGTGTGGTTTTATTTTTGTCTGGGGCATTAAGATGACAGTGTTCCACCACTTATTTTGCAAATCCTCTTACAAAGGCTCTCTGTCATGATTATACGAGATTTGATGTCTGATGCAAAGTACTATTCTAACCCTTTGTGGCTACAGGCACAAGCTTTTCAAATCTGATGCTGCAGCTCAGCTGAGATCATGTTTTTTGGCACTAATGAAAGCAGAATTAAGTTTCCCCAGTCAGGCAACTAGAGGTAAAAAGTAGTTATGAATAAAGAGGGCTACCACAAGCTCACCACCCTCAGCTACCTTCTGCAAAGTTTTTAATGAACTCCAAGTTTATGTGTAACATTTCAAAAATCAGGGGGAAAAAAGGGAGTTTCACAAAAGTAAAGCATGAAAACCCATGAGGCAGATTTCCTCCAACAGAAACCCCAGTGCTCCCGTTGCAGCTGGGATATGTAACTGCAGAAATGGCCATACCTATAGATGAAGACTGAGGGCTGATCAGGAGATCCTCCTGCACTTGCTCGCTCCCTGGGACCGTCTGCTGGTCACTCAGGGAGCTCTGGGACGCGCTCACGGGCTGCGACACCTCCTCGTGAACCTCCTCGTCACTCAGCCTTTCCACCTTGACACGCACGTCCTCCTCAATCACCAGGGGAGAACTGGCTTTGGTGCTCTCACAAGTCACATAATCCGCCATCCTCCTGCTGGACTCGGAGGGCCCAGGCATTTCCAAAGTCCTAGAGTTCTCCGCCTGCTTCACCTTCTCCGACTGAAGTCTTCGATCAATTCCAAAAGGAAAAGTCCAGGGAAAAGCTAAGGACGAGTCCACGGGCTGATTTCTGGACTCTGGGTAGGAAGTTGAAGGATTGAGCACTTGGGGGGAGCTGGTTTGTGTGTTGCACTTGAGGGGGCTCTCAGGAGACATCACGATGTAGCTTTTGCGCTTTCTCCGAGACTCGCGGCAAACGGGAATGGTTCTTTCCACCACGCTGCACTCGGACGAGACGGGGGACAGGCTGCCGTCCCGGGAGGTGAAATTGCAGTTTGCACTGTTCTCCTGTCCTGCATCCAGCACCTTCTCCTGCTGGCTGTTGGGTGTATTCCACAGAATGCTGGACTTCATGAACTCCGAGCACGTGCTGGCCACGCTGAACATCTGCATGTAGCTGGCGGCAGCCAGGACGTCGATGATGTTCTCGGTGTTGATGGACAGCGTTGCCGTGTAGGCGTACTCCAGGAGAGGGATGAAGCCCGTCACCGTCACATGGTGCAGGTCTAACACGCTCTTGCTCTCGTCCTCTGCTTGCCCAACGAGTTTGGAGCGGAAGAAGTCACTGCAGGCCGCCAGAACCACCTTGTGTGCCCTGAAGATCTTGTCCTGGACGCGGATGGTGATGTCGCAGAAGTGGCCGTCGTTCCGGAGCATGTTCAGCTTCCCCAGCATCTCCTGACTGTGAGCAGGGGAGTTATGAGTGAAGGTTTTAACACCCATTTTTAGACGGTTCTCTTAGCGTTCTTCCCACATATGACAGATCAAAGGTATCCTGAAATAAAGAGGAAAACTCTAATTTTCATCTTTGAAAGCAAAACTCAAGTGGATTCGTGATTTTAAGATTCTGCACGAAGAAAATTCATCTGAATCCTCTAAGGACAGGTTCCTCTAAGATCCAGACTGTGCAAGGGACTAACTGTACACAAATCCAATGATTTCTAATTTTCATAATCACAGATTTAATTATTTGCAATCTATCCCTACCATCTTCCATACATCTATGTATCTATATCTCCCTATACCTACAGGGGTTTCTCTCCCCCTCTCTCTCCACATTCCTGCTATGCCCACTCAAAACCAAATTCCCAACACAGTTCAAAAAAAAGTTTGTAATACTAAAAGTAAAGCATTTTAAAAACTGTTATCTGTGTAGAAACCCATATTTTTATTTTCTAGGCCCAGAAAACCATTGTTCACAGTTCTTAAACCTGACAGATTACTGAAAGTTTCTTTTAAGCAGAAAAGTCAGGTTGAGTCAATGACAAAGGTGCAGGAGTAAGCAAATCTCCCAGGGAAGGTATTTAATACCAGAAAAGCTTTAGAGAAACTACAGCATGAATTTTCAGAGGCCGGAGTTCAATCTAGTAAACATAAAACAACAGTTGCCAATAGGTCTGATTTCCTGTTGCAGTGCAGGTATTGATTACCTAAAGCTGCTTTTAATAGCTTTAAACTAGGATGAGAAGTTATTGAAAATTCCTTCACAAACACAATGCAATATAAACCTCAAAGGAAAGTTTAAGTTTAAATCAAATACACATAAACTGATTTTATGTATGTGATAAATAAAACAAGGAGGGCAACTTCTTTCTTCTGAAAAACACAAACCTGCCTTCTTGGGGACCAGCTCTCTCCATGTGAGAGCAAATGCATGTGTTTTGTGCAAGGTCCTGATGAGAATGGGGTGTTTGACCCCTGGATTTCCCCCAAAATTTCAGAAACATTTCACTGTAAAGGGAACATAAACTACAGTGTTTCACCTGCTTAAGCCCCTTCCAAGCCTCCATGGATGTTTTTTGTGTTGTACACGCCTCGTACAATTAACACGAAATACAATTATCTCACTGGTTAAACACCAACAACATTATTGTGTTTGATTCATTCCTGCAGTCAGCCAGCTTCTGCACATCATCCTTCTTTCCTTTCCATGTAAAAAAACATTCCATGCTTGCAAATGGCTCACGTGGAGCTTCACAGAGCAACCGCAAGTGTGGAACAACTTACCCCAAATGTGACACACTGAAACAGCAGCTGTCACAGCCCACCTGGTTCTACAGACATTTACACTTGGCTGCTTCTTCTTCCTGGGTTTTCACTTTTGATACTCAAACCCTTGCAGGCAGAGGAACACTAACTGTTCAAGAGAACAGATTAACTAACACCTGATAATATATATGAAGTCTGGTGGAAACTATAAGGGCCATTTGGGTTTAAAATGAAATTTCACACTGGTGCAGAGGAAGAAGTTAAGCACAAGCAAAACCTTCCCTTTACTGAAAGAAAACGGATCGACCTCAAGAGGCATCTGAATATCCAGACTGTTTGTTCTCCAGCATGAATCAAATGAAAAGCATATTTCATTGATCTCAGAGCAACACACTACAGCAAAATCTTGTAACAGCATATTCAAAAACGGCCTTTGGATACCCTTCCTTCTGAAATCCTGGTCGCTGCAGCTGCTCCTTGGCACATCAGAGCTCCACAAGTACTGCTGTTCAACAGCTCCTACAAGAACAATACACTCACAAGCACTAGCCATGGAATAATTTGGTATTTAGAAATAGTACCAATCCATCGTTATAAACAAGGAGAAAAATCTCAGAGCAATCCTCCCAGTTCCTACAGGCCCAAAAGACAAGTCCATTTTCCTCTCTGTTCTTCTGAACAAGGAATGCTCAGCCCTCCAGTCCCAAAGTGAGAGCTCGATTCTGCTGCCCTGCTCTAAACCATTCCTTGTCCTGCTCCCCCCTTCCTGCCGCCTCTCCCCTCTTCTGGCTTCCTTTCCCCTTCTCCTTTCATCTTTTGCTTCCTTGACCTTGATCTGGTTACAGAATTTACAATAAAATAGCGGAAGTCAGTGATGTGCAATAAATTGATTCAAATTTATTGCAGGAGCAGTGTTCCTGCCACAGATGTGGGATATTGCTCTGTTAAATCACTTCTGTAAAGTGACTTTCACCCTCATTGCACTGACACCTCCATTCAAACAAGTGGCTCCCACCCAGGCCTCAGTGTGAACAAGAAGCACACACATGCTATTTTCAGGAAAATCCAAAGGGTCAGGCTGAGGAGGGGGAACAATATCAGTTCCTTACAGTTAATGATGTAGTAAAAACATTTTTAGAAGGTAATTTAAACAGTATGAAAGTATTTTCCACATGAAAAGATGAGTGTGCTAAAGCACAGCCAGGCTATACAATGGTTCAACCCTCTTTCTAATCTTTCAGTGGCACAAGGCACTTTTATAGCTGCACTTAATTCAGTGACCTGAGAGGGAAAAGGGCTGCAACATTCCAGCTTCTGCCCGAGTCCATCATCTCTGTATTATCACCATTTCAAAATAACACTTTGTCAGGTCTTATTTCCCGTTCTGAGGCAGTCCCTGACAGCAGCTCTTGGACCATGATGTGCAGGATGCCACATCCAAGAACTAAATATACCCATGCCCTTGGGAATGCTGGGGTGGGGACATCAAGGTGCACACCTGCACTAAGTGGTAAGTGGGCTGGAGCTGGAAAAGTTGTGAATTTTGGAGCCACAAACCATTGGGGATTCTCTAGGCAGGGACCAGGGATGGTATCACTGAGAGTGGGGCTCCTCCTCCATTCCCCAGGCACACACAGCCTGGCCCACAACACATTTCAAACCTCCACAACACACTTCAAACCTCTAGAGAAACACAGCAGAAGTCAAAAGACACTTTCACAAGTTTTAAAAATATTCACAGTGAGGCACTTCAGTCCATATTTAATGGGCTGTATTTAGCTTTGCCACAGACATTTACAGTTGGAGAGAATGGTTTTTCCAGCATGCATTCCAGCCCTGGAATCACCATCACAGCACGCATCCCTGAACAAGGTGAGAATTCAAATGTGAGCACTCCAGGGCTTACATAGCAAGGACAGTTTTGTCCACTGTTAGCCAAAAGCAGCCTGAAGGGAAGTGCTACTGCACCAAAGGCTTTGTACAATTAATTTGAAAATTAGTTGGGGTGTTTTTTACTCCTAGGAGCACAAATGAAGACCTGACCTTTACACAGTTTGAAGTAACTCAGCTCATTCCCACTGTTTCAAGGCTACTGAAATGCAAGTTTCAGCAACAGCTACCAGGGCACATGAACTGTTTTGGGATTAAGCAGGTGTCAAGTTTCTGAGCTTAGAAACAGCAAAGATGAAACTGAACACTCTAAGTGCAATGTTGTAATGTAATGAAACTGTGAATGGAAAAGAAACTATATTGGAATTGAAAAATATTGCTCATGCAACACATCTACTTCCACGTACACAAAATTTAGCCCCTTATTCACCTGCTGCCTAATGCTGTGGCTCAAATCATTGGGTTTGAAACATGGTAGCTGTAATAATATTTTAGAAGAGTCAGTGAATCAAACTCAGGGAGCTGTTTGCATTCAGTTTCTCACTTAGTCATATCATTTCAAAACAAAAGTCATTTTTAGCACCACAAAACCACAACCCTACATTTAACCTCTGTATCCTGACCTGTGGCAATTTACAGCATGAAAACAACTTTTTCTGAACGGTGAAACCAACAGACTTTTTACCACTTCGTAGCCACGTAAATCCTCAAAATTATTAGGAAATTCCCGCCTTGGTCCTCACCAAGCCCTCAGACACATCCATGCAACTGTGAGCCCATGGTGTAAATCAGATCACTGGTTGTTTTTTATATTATCATTTATTTTTAATGCAGATCACTCCTTGGGCACTGGTTAGAGCAGCATTCCATCAACAGCAGCAATCAAGGCACAGCCAAATCTTCCACAGGGATAAACATGTGACCTGGAGCATTTTATCTCTGCAATCTCGCTGCAGTACACAGGTACCAGCACCCCTAACGCCCTCAAATTAACTGGTTAGTATAATTAAGTATAATTAAGTTCATAATTGAATCACAACAACTGCTTCAATCAGAACAAACTTCAAGTCTGCTATTTCTATTTCTATCTAAACACGCATCTGTTTCCCAAACAGCAGCTGGACTAATAAAAGGTACTATCTCCACTCTGAATCTTAGTTCACTTCACAAAGCTGCTGCTCAGAGCTACCACACCATTCTAGTTTCAAACCAATCAGCAGCACTTTCTAAACTTTATTTTAAATCATATTTTAGCTCAGGTTAGTAAACCTAGTTTGACCTCAAGCCAGTGCTGCCAAGCCTGACAATATCCACGTGAAAGAGGCAAACACGAGTTTCTGTGCTCAAAGTGACGTCAGGGTGGAGCATTCACTTCGGAGCTCTGGAATCCCTGGAATGCAAACCTGTAACCTTTGGCTGCAGTTGGGTGAGTGGACCAGGGAAATGACCCATTCTGGGAAACAGGGCTGGAGAACTTCCATTTCCTCCAGGACACCAGATTCGAAACTGAGTGTACAAAGGAGTCAGTGTTAGGGAGCTACTGCATAAACACCGTTATGTTAAACCTGCAAGAGATGCCAAGCTCCAGCCTGTCCTGGGAGTGAGGGGATGCCACAGCCTGCAAGCAACGGGGAGCACTCAGTGCTGGGCCTGACTCGGTCCTTGGAACCAGACTGACTCTGCAAACCATTTCACCAAAATATCCCAGGACACTGACACTGCCCCGTGTCCCTTTCCTCCCAGCTTCTCAGAAGAGGACAATTGTCCCAGAAGAGGACAATTTTCAAGTACTTTCTGTTTTGAAGAGTTGGGAGGTGTTTTGTTCTTGGGCAGGGCTCAAGCTGCACATTGAGCAGTCCCCTGGGAGGATCTCTGTCTGCCCAGCCAAGAGATGACAGGTAAGTGACTCCAGAGAACTATACTTGGGAGCTGGAATGGAAGAGCAATTTCATCTAACAAACTGAAAGCTGAAATACAACAAGCCACCTATTTATTGTTAGCAGTTAATGCTCCCCTTCACAGGTGAAGGCATATAAAGAGTGTGTTGTGCTTTCCCTATGTACTCCAAACACACTGCACTTGACAAGACCATCTATTTTGTAGAGATTGGGGTTTTGGCACACCACTGTTAACAAGTTCATGTGCCAGAGCTTTTGAGGCCACTGACTTCATGACCATTAGTGTCACTCACAGAGAGTATTTGTTGGGTGCTCTGTACTCACCCCCAGCCTGTTCATTTATTCCACACTCAGTTTTTAATTTTTTTTTTACAAAAGCACTTTCCAAGGATCCTACAGTGGCAAATTGCTTCATAAGCAGCCACCTCTTCCTATAAAAAAACTCCTGGGCAAAGAGACTTTTCAAATTCTAAAATTCAGATCTTAAATTTTAGGTATAGCCCACCAGAAGCTGCTGCTGAAGGGTGGCAGGCAGAACCAGAACCAGATTTCAGCTCCATGGAGGGAGACTAAAACACTAGCAGGAAGCAGCCATGGTTCAAGCTGATCCAGGTCAATGTAAATAACCTACATAATTATCAGAGGCTCTGAATGTTTATCACACCCAGAAATTGCATCCTGACAGTAAGTTACTCTCATCCCCCAATTTTAAATGAATTTGTAAACATTTAGGTAAGTTTCTCCTGAGTGCTGTAAGAGCTGAGGTTTACAAAGTCAAGGCACCAAGGCTGCAACTCTTCACAAAAAACTGCTGAAAAGATTTGCACATCTGGAAATCCTGAGCTGGGACAGGGCCCACCACCATTTTTGGTAGCAACCAAGGCAAACCTCCCTCTTCAGGGCAGAAAAGAGATAAGGACAAAAGCACACAATATTTCTTTACTGTAAGTCTTCCAACAGACCAGGAACAGTGTTTGTCTGCAAAGGACAAGGTGAAAAGCATCCAACAGCTCCTCTTCCAAAACAATTACTCAGGAAAAAGGCAGGCCCAGAGTGTCCATGAAATACACGTTTCATATTCCTACCAGAACTCTTCAGTCTCCCCCAAATTAATGGAATAACAAAATGGAAAATAAAAGCTTTGAGTGTAGCATGCCACAAGAATTAGCAGATGTGTGAGGCCATGGCAAAGCCCCAGCCCGCAGTTGCAGCTCTGACTCACACTGTCACTGCTATCGAAAACATCCATCTTCCATGGGGATAGGAAAAAACTGACTCAGATCATGGAAAAATGCATTTGCATGATGCAAATCTAGTAGGTGCATTTTAATTCTCAGGGCTGGTGAAGGCATTGAGACAAGTAGTGGGGTGCCAAACCCATCAATTTGCTCTACAAAATGGTTTTATTGTAAATGGAGATGGGATGTCAGCTGCAACAGAACACTTCTAAAGGATAAAATTAGGAAACATTTACATACACATTTTAAGGGAACAGCACCAACAGACTTTCCCCAAGCAGAAGAGCACAGATTATCTTAGACTGGTTTGCATGAGTGGAACTTCAGCTGAGTGTTGAATCCAGGAGCTGACACCTCTCCTCTCGGAGATGCCAAGGCTCCCAGCCACTTATCACCCCTGCAATTTATCACTCAGAGCCAGCCCCTGCTTTTGGCAACAATGCCTTAACCAGTGTTAGCATATAAAAAAAAAATTACCTAATTAACTTCTTAATGCATATTCCCATACAATAAAAAGTAAAATAATCCTCCTATTTTGGCATTCTGTTTTAATTCTTACCAGCAGCAATGTGTGAGGTATGGTCAGACACTGCACCATCCTTGCAATCCACTTCTACACCTTCCTGGTACTTGATTGAACTTCCCTTGCCAAAAGATGGACAACCAATATCTCAGCATGTTCCTGTTCCTCTGTGGTTTTGCAGAATTGTTGTATTTTTACACCATGGATATTAAGCACAATAGCTGCTGTTAAAGCAATATGGACTAAGCACAAATCAGAAATATTTGCTTAATTCCAAATATCTCAGTTGTCCTCATTTAAAACTCCAAGAAAAGGTTTACAGTTTCCAAACTCAGATGATCAAGTCTTCCTCATGTCACAAGACTGCCTGGGCACATAAAAATCAAAAAAACCCCCAAAACATCCACTGTGATGAAAAAGAGGCATATATGTGTCTACTACTTTTATTTTAGAATATTAAAACCAACACAAAACATATCAGAGCTGTTGCTCCTGTACTGTGAGGTCACAGCAAAGAAAAAGCTGAAAACCATTAGTTAAACCATCACTATTTTTCAGGAGTTGCTGTTTCTACATTTAAGGTGAAGCACAGTATGTCTTAGGGATTTTTGTTTGTTTTCCTGACCAGTCATTTGCATGGGAATGAAGAAGTTGGATGGAAAAACTCAGCAGTTGTGCTCTGACAGTGTAAAAGGAGATATTAAAGAGAGCCTGTGCAGGCTGACAGGAGAAGAACAGTCTGCAGAGGAGAGCTCAGCACACAGCACAGGATGGAAATGTCCAAACCAAGCCAAACCTGTCCACCACAAGGACTCCACAAACCTTCAAAAATTTCCCAGTGACAGAACAAGGCACAGAATTCACCCATATGGCCTGATGCATCTTCCAGAGTGGATCTGTTTGAAACCCCCAGGCATGTCCTGCAACTCAGAGTGGAGCTCTCCCATCTGGCAGAATTAAGCACTTGTCTGCCTGACTGTAATAATTACAGATTCCAAGGCCACATTCATTAACTTCACCAGCAGCCTCATACTGGCAGCAGACTCTCATGCAGCTCTGGCTTGTCATTTCCTCACGAAAGTGACACTTCTAGATTTATTCTTGTCCCTTATCAACCCCTATATATGGCCTACAGGAAGGGGCCTGCAAGACTTTCTCCTGTCTAATCTCAAATTGGGAGGAGAGTTAATTTCCACGTCAGTCCTCTCTTTTTAATTTTTATGGCAGGAATTGCACATCAGTTATGTCTCAGGAAAATGAGAGTTGTGGTCTCTGCAGCTGATGGACTCACAGGTGCCACGGAGCAGGTCTAGAGTGGAAAACCAATGCACACATAAATGGGGACATTATTAATGCAGAAGTGTCCCAGGGCTGGAATTTAAGTTGTCCATAGTGAAGTTTCAACTGCTGAATGCCCCCATTGGCTTCAGGGCAATGGGAATTCATCAGCACAGCTCTGTCCATGTCTGTGGCTGAGCACAGACCCTCTGACTGATGGGAAAAGCTGTGAGCTGGCAACACTTGTAACCCAAACGCTTGGGAATCACTGGGAGCTGAGCTGGAGCCCTGCACGCAGGCACTGAGTGTGCTGGATTCATGCAGCAAGATTAAAGCATAGCTACAACTCCTGGCCCAGATAAAACTTGCAGATTAAATGTCATGTTGTAGGTGTGCAGAACATGTTACCACTCCTTTCATTAGAAGCCAGTCTCAAAGTGTTTCCATGAGACACTGCTGTGATTACACAGTGATACTTCAATTCTCAGGGAAAAGGTGTCAGTGCACCAGGAGAGGCAGGACTGTTCAAAGACTGTCTCATTTTATGGTGCACACCTGCAAATAAGCTTGGCAACATTAGCACTATGATAATTTCCTCTCTCAAATATTTAGTGTACAAGGTCTGATTATTAAAAAAATATAGAGATGTTTTCATCTCTCAAAGATACACGATTGCAGGTGTTTGTATACAAGTGCAGAAATTCAGCCAAAAGAAAACAAACTGAAGAAAAAAGAATGAAGAATAAGAAAACAAACAGAAATTGGGATACCACCTGTGTTTACTGAAGTCAAAGTGTCTCAAATTGAATTGATAATGTATTTTTCAGAAAAAGAGGAAATGCCAGCTATGATGAGAACTTCATGAAATGTTTGACTAACATGACAAATAGAGCTGTTAGTGAAAGAGATGAACAGACAAACTGAAGGTAAAGAGCCGGCTGAAAGAAATTCATGTACTCGGGTAACAGATTAAAGAATTCACCTATGAAGTGCCATAAGAACTTATTTCAGCAAAGATCTCCAAGACACTAGCTCAGAAAACGCTGATCAGAAGGTAAAGGTGTATCATCAGCACAACACATAAAACCAAATGACTGAGAACTGGAGTCCCAGGAACAGAACAAAATTCATGGGAAATCCAACAGCACGAATTTAACATTTGACGTGATACATTAGGGAGCTAGAATGGACTTGAGCTGGGAACTGGAAGCTGATGAGTTAAAAGTGACTTTGGAGTAAGATCTCCATGCTGTTAAATTAAATTAACAGCTAAGTAAAAAGCACACAGAACACCAGCCTACTGCAGTGCCTAATTTCTTGCCAGGTATTCGTCAATATCTATTTTAACCTCCTGACAGAGTCTCGAGAAGGGGGTTTTGGTGTATTTTTCTTCTCTGTGCATCCACCCCTTAACGTGTCTGTAAAGTAAACTGTGCTTAGATCTTTTCAGAGCATCTTCCTTCATCAGGGACACCAGAGCAGCCAGAACTGACAGGGAACAACAACACATCGAGGGCACTGAGCAGCACAACAGCTCTTAATCTCAGCATCTAATTAAAAGCAGAGATTACAATCATCAGGGCAGGACAGTAGTGCCTGCTGTATGTAAACTGAGCTGACGCCACAGACTGCTTTTCTGCAACACTAACATGTTTCCTGAGATCATTTACAGAGAGAGAAAGAAGATCTATGTCCTTTTTTTAAGACTCTCTACCTTTCTACATAAGTGCAGTTTGCTGGCTCCAACAAAACCCATGTTTCATATAACAGAGATACTCTGAACTAAGATTTATCTGGGGAGAATTGTCTTGTTTTCCTCAGCCACCACAGTTTTTTGAGTTTTGGTGGGATTATTTGAAGCCATGGCTTCTGGAGAACAGAATGTTACCATTCATAACTTCAAAGGACCCAGATTTAACCTGTTGCTTTTTTGAAGCTGCAGAGTAGTGCAGAAAGTTTATGTGCCTAATATAGCTTTCACATGGTTGAATAAGCAAAGCAGATAAATGCCACCTTCCCCAGCCTCTGGTGCTTTAAACTTTGCATTGTAGGAATCTCACTACAGCATTCCATAGAACACATAAAAGCAAAATTTCTGACTTACAGCTGAGGCTCGTTTAACCATATGAGCATTAACTGTGAAAAGGTCTTGTCCCACACTGAATTACCTTCATTCTCATAACAAAAATTAATGTGTGAACTTCACTAGACAGAGCGTTTTGGGATATTTCACAGCAGATTCACTACCCTGCACTTTTGGTTTTCACCAATTCCCAAAAAAACCACATGATCAAAATACTAACTGTGCCATCAACATAAGAAACAGATCTCCAGCTTTTCTGTTTTTTGGGGGTTTTTTTTTGCTAGAATGAAAGCAACAAGTGAATTGAGTCCTCCTCATATCCTTATGCAGGGAAGTGCCTCCGAATGTAATCAGCTTACAGTGAAGGAACTGATGTGTTACAGCCCTAAGGCACAAATTCAAATCTAACCACGCTTTCCATGGCACTGTTCATGCAGAATTTTGATGTGATCTCAGTAACTTTTTTATACTTTGCTCCATGCAAATTCAGGTTAAGTTTTTTCCCAAATTTCTTAGTGTAGAAAAGTTGTTAGATGACCACTTCCCACTCTGTAATAAAAAGTGAGGCCGCAGTTTAATAGTCTTTGGTCTTT
This sequence comes from Illadopsis cleaveri, assembly GCA_013399915.1. Lineage (NCBI taxonomy): Eukaryota > Metazoa > Chordata > Aves > Passeriformes > Timaliidae > Illadopsis > Illadopsis cleaveri. Next base: position 61,830 of record VXBB01020611.1, read on the forward strand.
AACAACAGTACAAAAAACCCCAAGTGAATATTAAATACTTCGAAGTACTTCAGATTGCCAAAAAATGTCCATATATTACTTTCATTTGCACGTGGCAGCAACTGCAGCAACCTGCTAATTTAAACTAATTCCAGAAATCTATTTTTTCTTGTTTTACCATGGCTACCCACAGCATTTCAGCCTTCACTTTCAGAAACTCTGCAAGCAAATCAACACAAAGTCGGGGAAAATATACATGAAGAAGACTACCCAAGCCAGCTTCCCAAATTAGTCACAAATGCAAGAATCACCAAGCCCCTTCTGGTGATGGCGTGTGGAGGAAATATCAGGAAAAATGGCACAGCAAAGCAGTATGGCTCAAGGTTTTCTTGGTAGCACTACTCCTCTGGATCCCTGAAAACGTCAAAAAGACAAAAATAACAAAACTCCTCTATCTGTGGATCCCCACACATTATTTTTCCTTTCCTCCAAGGCAAAATCAGGGGTGCATTACACCAGAAGCAACCAAAGTGCAGAGTCCCTCCTCTCCACTCTCCCCCAAAGCACGTTCTCCCACCTCACTGGGTCCCTCCTGTCCCTGGAAACGACTCCCTTGTCTCCTCATCTGACAGAAATAAGTGACTGCAAGGCATACCACAACCAGTAGGTTTGTCACAAGCAAATTTGGCTAAATGCTAGTTTTTACTAGTTCAGCACAAAGCTTACCTGTCAACTGACTGGTTGTTTGAAATATTCAGGTTTTTTACACAAAATGACAGCTTTTCTCTCTCACTTTTATTCCAGGAAGCATTACACCCTAATGAAATCCACATTAAGTATAATAAATGATTTTTTTCTGAAGGGCAGTGCAAATCTGAACTCTCCCTGAAGCACAGCAGCCCCATTGACACCCCCAGTGCTGGAAGCAACACTGAAGAAAAACCCGGGGAAAGAGCAGAGGGGAGAGATCAAGGCAAAGTCTCACAGATCCGAGGAGGAGAAGAGCAGGCATTGCTAATCCAGACAGCATGGACTGCTGCCAGCCAGCCAAGGTGTCACAGACACATCAACAACAGCCACCTTCCCAACGGAAGCAGCTCCAAAGAATCCCCAACAAGTTCATGCAAGGCAGGAATGTGGTTGTGTCATCACCCTTTCAGCACTGCGCGTACCTTTATTTTCCTAATGACTCATTTATGCAGATAAATGCCTAAAAGGAGTTCTTCTTGGCTCCAAAACCTGAAAGTCCTTGTATTTATCCACAAATCACGTTATCAGGTGAGCAGCAACTCCACAGGCTGGAGCTGTCTGTCCTTGTATGGCCAAAGCTGGCCTGGCAGAACCGTATCCACGGTTCATGCTGGGCGTAAGGAGAGCTTTGTGGGTTTTATTTAAACCCCCAGCATCTTTACTAACATTTTACAGATACTTCTCACAGTAGGTATTTCAAAACAGGGGTATTTATCCACTTAAAAACAAAACCAAAACAAGATGTTGAAAGCAAACTGCAGGAACTGTCAGACCACAGAGCTTCAACACTGTCAATATCTGTCCCTAACACGGGAGCAATGTGCCCCTTAACCCACCAGTTATTCCCAAATCCACCAGGAATTCCTGGGACTCTTAGGCCTCCACAGGAAAAGGCACCTTCATGCTTTCAATGCCTTCCACCACACTTAACTCTGGCAAGTATCCACCACAACTGTAGTTTTTTCCATAATGCTCTCTTGGTAATATCCAAATACAAAATGCTTTATCAACGGCCATCTGTAGCTGTATTTATAAACTGAGATCTTCAGTATCTATGGTTCCACTGCAATATCTCTCACTACGATTACTGTGTTCATTTGAATGTAAAACATTACACATAGTAAATGTTTCTAATGTTATCACATAGGAGCAACAAGGCTACCCTTTTATTAGAAAGCACATCTCCCTTTATTCAGTCTTCTTGGGAAAAGCAAGCAAACAAATGTTGTGGTCAAATCACCTCAAAGCAATAGCAGAGCTCAAAGGAAAAAAAACTCCAGAGTGATGTAGAGGTGCCTTCACAGACAGAAGTACTAAACAGATTGGGACAATGCAGCCTGGAAAAGGAGAACCCAAAGAGAGAAACTGAGAACGTGGAAACCTATAAAATCGCAAATGAGGTGCTGACGCAAAAAAGATTCTTTATTCCTTCTCACACTACAGAAAGTAGGAGGGACTCAATGAGATTACAGTTTAAAAAGAAGCAAACCCCTCCAGAAGCCAGGTATTATTTTTGTACAAGTTGAGGGATTCATCACAGGGTATTCTGTGGAGGCTCCAGGTATAAACTTTTTGGAATGTTTAGGCAATTGCCCCAAGCACAGCTCCAACAGGCACTGCCAGCTCAGGCCACCTCAAACCCTTCACCACCAGCAGCTGGGGATGGTGACTGAGCTGCCTGGGGTTGCTGCTCCACTCTTCCCTAATGATTTATTTCTGGCCACTGTCACAGACCACATGCTGAGCCCAACACACTTTTTGCAGCCCTTATCATCCCATCCTTCATGTACTCTGATAAATCTGCTCACGTGAAATAAGCATTTCCCCAGCTCTAAAGTGGAACACATTAAGAACACGCTATTTACCAATAATGCACAGTTTAAGCCACTTCCTTAACTTGATTAAATGGAATGTAAGAATTGAACAAAATGCTGAGCATTTACATTTCCTGTCATCCCATTTTATCAGGTTTGCAGCTCGTTTCCTACCACCACCATTTCATTTCAGCACAAAGCAGTCCTAGACCCCTGCTTTCATCCAGTGAAACCATTAGAAGGATCAATTTGCTCTCCAAGGCAAGGAGAGTGATGGACTCCTATGTTTACTTAGCAATAAGCACACAAGTATTTAATTAGACCTAGATGCTGGAAATTGCATCTTTGAGGCAATAGCCACGGCCACAGAGAACGAAGCATTTCAATTTGTTACATAAATCAATGTTTTCAGTCGGTTTTTTTCTGCTTGTAACTGCTGACTTCCATATGGAAGTACTGTCACAGGTAGAGGCACATCTCCCACCCAGTTTGGCTCCTGCACCCTCACATAACACTTCCTCAAAGAAACAAGCAATTAAGTTGCTGCCCCTTCGCAGCCACACGCGATTCCAAGATTGATGTCGTATTTCAAGTGACAGACTGTGAACACGCTCTGCAACCATGGCATTTAATTTAGAAGTCAGCACTTGACACATTGAAGTATTTGGAATTCCTGAAGTCTGGCTGTCTGCACAGTTGCATAATTTGAGCAGGGATAACCTACTTATAACTGGGAGAGGGAGAAGAATGTCAACAGACAATCCCTTCTACGTCAGGGGACATCTCCTTCCTCGTCACATGCCAGCACAAGCACCACTGCTTTTTCACAAGTTGATTTTCTTTTTCTTTAAGCCAGTGGATTACAATTCCTAAAAGGAGTGAAGCCACATTTATCACCAGATGTTCTCCTAGGAACACACTCAGATGTTCTCAAAGCTCACTGAAAAACAAGTTTACCAGATATAATGGACGAGGCCAGTGAAATAGTGACATGAAATACCCCACACAAGTGTGAAGGACCCAAGACTTGGTGCTGGTCACACAAACACCTCACCAGGCACAAGCACCACACGTCCATTCACAGAAAAGCCATAAAGATACAAAATTTCCTTCCAGCAAGTCAGGGGATAGAACCAAAACCAACCTCTGGGGGGTTGTTGAGCCTCAGACAGGGGGAAGCTGTTCTGCTTTTCATTCTCTTGGCAAACAGCTGAGCAGACCCTCCGAGCAGCACAATTCTCTACCGACACTGCAGAATGAAACCACCCCTTTGGAAAGTGCCAGAGTTTATGATTAACCTCTTGTTGCAACAAACATGGCAAGGATTCAGTTTCACTCTCTGACTACTCCTCTTACGTAGTGCAGAAAGAATACGTAAGGACAGTCTCTCCTCTCCAAACCTCACAGTCACAGAGGCAGGAATTCTCTCACCCTGTAAACAAAACCAGGGCAAAACCTCCCAGGCATGATCCCCCCTCAGCACCCTGCATCATCCACCTGGGGAGGCTGAAGGGGGGATGGAAATTCCCTTCCCATGGAAGAGACTGCTCTGAGTGTTCGTGCCAATTAAAGCTTCGGATTCAAACCAGCTGTTTCAATAGGAGTAGTCCCGAGGGAGAGGCACTTAGAGCATTGTAACTGGCTCCTGGAATAAACAGTTGGACATCAATGGAGGCATTTACACTGGGAGAGCTCCACCTCCTTAAACAGCTGCACTTAAACCCAGGCAAGGTCTCCAGGCTCATCACACCTCGGATCTGCATCACATGTGGACATCAAGCTGCAGTGGGAGACCTCAAGGGCAGAAGAAAAGCACCCTGCACTCCCAATTCCCTGAAAGACTCCAGGGTGCTGGTCTGAGACCTGCCTGCACAGGACTCATTCCCACTCAGCATCACCTTGCAGGGTCCACAGCAGGTGTGTCCTGCATGTGACAAATAACCATCAGCTCATCTATGGAAACATCCAGCTCAGAGCCAGGGATCAGCTCAGGATGAACTGCGTGACCTCTACCTAAGTAACAGCTGCCATGTGGATACACCCCAAGAATAAATAAAATAAAAATTTTAAAAAGGGAAAGGAAAAGCCTCCTATCAGGCAGAAGCACAGAAAGAAAGCAGGGGGACAAGTGTAACTAGGAAAACTGAGAAACTCCCCATGGGGGTATGGCAAACCCAGAGTACCAGATAAGGACAATAATGAAAGCAGGAGACTTCTAGAAACATCACAGAATGGTTTGGGTTGGAAGGGACGTTAAAGATCATGTCCAACTTCCCTGCCACAGGCAGAGACACCTTCCACTGTCCCAGGCTGCTCCAAGACCTGTCCAACCTGGCCTGGAACGTTCCCAGAGATGGGGCAGCCACAGCTTCCCTGGGCACCCTGTGCAGGGCCTCACCACCCTCACGGGGAAGAATTTCTACTCAATATCCCATCTAATCCTTTCCTCTGTCATTTGAAGCCATTCCCCCTTGTCCTGTCACTCCACAGCCTTGTCAAAATTCTCTCTCCTGCTTTCCTGGAAACTCTTCAGGCACTGGAAGGGGCTCTAAGGTCTCAGAAAAAAATCCTGGAGTGGACAAATTATGTATATGACCAGAAAAAGAGAAAGTGATGGTATTTTAGACCCATGAGATGTGCTGATACCTAGGAGTACACAGACTCCTTAATTTCATTCTGCTGGACTGCTCAGCGAAGGAAACCCCAAAAGTCAAAGCACAAACCAAGGTAGGCTCAACCTGAGAGTCTCCCACTGCAGGATCAGCAGGGCCCAGGAAGGAAAAGGGCAGAAGTTTCAGCCAAGATGGGCACAGGGGTGACCCCTCTGGCATGTGCAGCAGGGAGGTGATGGGAGCAAGCACAGGAACAGCTGGCACTGGGAGTCTGTGGGAACATCCAAGGCACGAAACAACTCACGGTGGAAACCTCCACGTGCATGAGAAGTGTCTCCACACGCCTGCCTGCAGCGAGGCCGCTGGCCTGCTCCTTCCCTGAGGGGTGCAAACACACACACACAGTGTGGGATGCACGGGCTTTGGCAGGAAATCTGTGGGATAACCCTGGCCAGGGTGGAGGAGGAGACACACATCCCTCATCAGTGGGCAGAACAGGCTCCACAGCACAGGAGGTGGGCTGGAGGAGTCATCCCTCAGGCTTTGGAGGAGGATGTGTCTCTGTGGATGGGGAAAAGCTCAGCAGCTTTTTGCAGAGAGGCAGGAGCCCCCCGAGGTGTGGGATTTAACAGGCTGTGCTGGTCAAGCATGGAGCTCATTCCACGTGTGCATGGAAACAGGTACAGCAGATTTTGGGAGGCACCAGTACTCTGTGTGTGTTAAAGGAGACAACAGGCTTTTGGCAAGCAAGAAACAGATTATACCCTCCCAGAATCTGCTGATTGTGTTTATATAGGAAAACGACTGTGGAGAGATGGAAGGAGAGCAGAAAAACACGAGGCAGCTCTTGGCAGATGAGCACTGTGACACCCTCATGGTGCGTGGACACAGAGGCAGCGCAGCAGACCCTGGCAGATGGGCACTGAGGAATATGCACAAGGGGCTGATGTAGGAAGAAAACAAACAACAACAAAGGGACAGCAAGCTCTGCCTCACAGCTAGTGGGAATCCCACTATTTCCTCCCATAAGCCGGCACTGGAGGCAGCAGGTATCCCGTTGGGATGCAGGAAACAACACAACTTCCCCCCCACACCCCTTGGAACTCCAGGGTTGCTTGTGAACCCACAGGCTTCGGCTGCCAGCGCGGCTCCCGCGGGGCAGGGGACACCTCTGGAGGGGGGAACACCGGCACAGGGGACACCTCTAAACAACGGAACACGCGGCAGGGGACATCCCAGAGGGAGGTGACACCCCCAAACACCGGCAAAAGGGACAGGGAACACCCCCGGAGAAAGGTGACACCCTCAAACACCGGCACGGGAGACACCCCCCGCCCCGGGAACCCTCGGTGAGGCGCG
>VXBB01020611.1:75745-92562 GCA_013399915.1 Illadopsis cleaveri
AAAAAAAAAAAAAAAAAAAAAAAAAAAAGGAGCCAAGCCCTCAATGCCCTCAATCCTGGGCTGTAGCTCCCGTGGTTTTGATAGAAATCATGTATGGGAGATAAAACAGGAATGTTTCATGTTTTCAGGTAAATAGTGAGGTTTCTGTCTTCAGCAGAGCAGCTCATCCCACCATCCCATTCCAAACCTGGCTGGACAGCCAGGAAAGGGTCTCACACAAGCTTGGCTCGCTTGGGCAAAAGGGACAAGGAAAAGGATTCGCTCCATAAATATGAATGGGGAATCTGAAACATCAAAAATTCCAGCCCTCCTCCCCTTCCTATGAGAAAACGGCAGATCCCACTGGAAATTCAACATTTTGCTGCCAAAAAGGAAGCCAAGGCAGGGTATGAGAGGAGCCTGGAGATACTGAATTGCTCATCCAGCAACAGCAAAATCTTTCCAAATTCCATCCCTGCTCCCCAGGCACTGGCTGCTGCTAGCACACGGCCAGCGATTTCCTCGGAAAGGGCAAAGTTCAGGGTCTGAACAGCCATCTGTGCTGGGGCCAGGCAGCAGCTGGGCTGGGGAGAGGGCTGTGCCTGCTTCCCACTGGGAAAGAGCAGCTCCAGCCTTGCCAGGCTTGGTTTTGGACTGAGAATTGTTCAAGCAAGGCTGGAGCTGGCACCAGATCTGAGCATTTTCACATATCCCAGGAAAGCAGGGGTGAAGAGCAGCACTGGTCACCTCTGGCACGATCTACAGATCCTGGGCTCATCCCTGCTGCAAACCAGGGTAGTGAATTATCTCCAAAATTACAGCAGAGCTGAAAAAATGAGCCCACAGGGGACTGAAAGCCAAGGATGGGAAAGGAAACGCTGGCACACCAGAGTGCCTGCTCCAGAGGGCATCGCAAGAGGCATTTCACAGTCAGAGCACTGCAGAATTAGGCATTAATTAATCCTCACAGTGACCCTGTAAGACAGATCAGGTGTAATTAAGCCTTGGTTTTATAGCTGGGGAAAGAGAGGTGTGGAGTAACAGCTCTGGGAATAACCACAGATGCTGGGGGTGTTTGGAGACAGAGGTTTGTCGCCTTGTAGATTATACATCCAGCAGAAACCACCTCTCACCTGTCCTCCTTCCTGATTCATGCTAGGATCTGGCTCTCAGCTTATTCCTTCTCCCATTCACACAAGCAATTTATCTCCCAAGCGAAACCCACACCTGATAAAACACTCCTCATGCTCAAGGACACCCACGCTGCTGCAGGGAGGGGATGGCAACCCATTCCATGATTTTGTGAAGAGATCCCAATTTCATCAGCAAGGACACCCACCCCGGACCTCCTTGACCTGCAGCTGGGATGGGGAGATGGCAAAATCAGGCTCCACATTTTCTCCAGTGCCAAACCCCAGCAAACCTCACCAAAGCAATCTGCAACCACCCTCCACGACAGCTCTTCGGAAACACCCTACAGATATACTTATTTTCCCCTTTAAGCTACAACTTTCCTGCGAGCAGCCAGCCAGAAAGAGAAGGAAGAAAGAAAGGAAAAGAAGTGATTCCTCCCTGTTTTGCCGCCGTTATTCTTCCCTCTGAGGTAGAAATCGATGCGGTGGGGACGAACCACAGGAGAGTGGTCACTTGTCTGGCGAGCGAGCCCACGGCAGCCTTGCTGTCCTGCCCCAGGGTGGTGGCAGCCCGTGGCACCCCGACTGAGCAGTGCAGTGAGGCTCAGCACTGCCGCAGCACGCAGGCCGTGGTGGCTGGCGGTGGCCCTGGTGAGCTGCATTTCTCCGGGGCGGTGATTTCGCCGGTGTAATCGATGCAGGAGGCGTTGCGCGTCCTCACGCCCTCGCCGCACGTCTGGGAGCAGGGGGACCAGGGGCCCAGGCGCCACAGAGGGCAGGGCACGTCTCCACAGGGCTTGATGTCTTCAGGCTTGAGGGATTTGTTGCAGGCAGAGGAGGTTTGACCCTCCACATCCCGGCAGTCCACCGTCCGCCGCTGCCAGCCGGAGCCACATGTCTTGGAGCACTCGGACCAGTCACCCAGCACCCACTGGGAGGTCAGCATCGGCCGGATGACGTTGACTGATTTCTTCTCTTTGCCCTTCTGCTTGCTGAAAGGCACGTCCTTGGGGATGAAGAAGGTGTACTTGACTTTTGGCGGGAAGACCTCGCTGGCAATGGTCAGCAGCTGGACGGTCAGGGGCTCTGGGAGCTGTCGGAAGCTCTGCAGCCTCTCCAGAGTCGTCATGGAGCCGCTGTATTTCAGGATGGTGCCCTTAATGAGGATGTCCTGCTCCATGGCTGAGATGGCAAAGTCTCCGTTCAGCAGGTACTTGCCCTCAAGGGTCTTCAGGGCCAGGTAGTTCCCGTCGTGCCGGACCCCTCGGTGGCTGCGCTGTTTGATGTCGATGTTGGTGGCTCCGGCGGGGATGGTGACAATGTCATTGTAGCCGTATCTGCACGGGGCAAAGGGCCGTGGTTATTGTTCAAGACTTACTAAGAGCACACTCATGTAAGGAACGAGTGGATCTTGGCTCTGAAGGCGCCCCTCTGTAACGCCGAGCACTCAAGAGATGGAAATATTGCAGATGTGAGCTCAGCTGGAAGATTCCTCTGAATTACATATGAAAATCATGCAATCAAATGAACATCCCTGTGATTACCAGCCTAGGTGGGAAATTCCCCTTACTCCCTATGTTTGAAAACTGTGAAGTGTTTGGGATTGAAAGCCTGTCACTGGTAATGCTGAAGAGTGATATCACCTATTGACGGAGATAATATAGAGATCATATAGAGATAATATAGAGGTAGGTACAGATACAGATATAGATGTAGAACAACAGAATAGGAGGGAGTCTCTGCACCCTCAGCTCTCTTTTTGAAGGGTTTTTCAGCCACCACCAATGCAGAAGTAATCCCACTGGAGGATACAGAGGACATTCCCATGCCAGGGAAGCATTTCCCTGCAGAGCCAGCGAAGGCCCATCCCTGGAGCACCACGGCTCCCGGGGCAGCACGCTGAAGGTTTCCCTTGAGCCCTCAGCACTGTGACTCACACTGTAGGGCCAGCACAGGATCATTTTCCATGGATCCCCATGGTGGATGCTGCGGTCAGTAATTAGGTTCAGAGTATTTTGGAAAAAAGCCTTTGAGTCAAACTGCTCTCCGTCACCCTGGCCTCCCTCACCCTGATCTTAATGGGATCTCTTCTTGGCTGTAGCTCCTATGCTAATCTCCCTTTAGTCAACCACAAACAGCTCACAGGAGAGTGGAAGCCCTGTTTCAGCTGTTCCCTGGAAGGAAACCATTTAGGAAATATAATTTGACTGTGTGAGTCACCTCGCTGCATGGAACTGGATGGTTGGGCTTTTGTTATGGTTTTCCAATAAAAGCCTTAAACTCTGCTCTTTGGCAAAGCCACGGACATACTGGGTGAGGGAAGTGGCTGCCTCAGTGCCCTTGTCCCGGGATCCAAATTCACCCCCAAGCCCAGGGAAAAGTTACTGAACATTTATATCACATGTTAGCCCTTGAATATGTGTCCAACTCACTGCACTGGCGTGAAATGTGTTTTGTAAACTCGTTGGGGCAGCAGATTTATTTCCAGTGGTATACGGAGCCCCATCACATCAGTTATTATTTTAGGAAATAAATTCTACTTGGCTTGTGTAGTTTTGCCCCGAAATAAACTGAACGTAAGCCCCGGAGTCTGGGGAGGAGCCCAGGCTCTTGCAATGCCAGCCAGCTGAGGATGCTGGCTTGGATCCTAGTATACTCCTAGCCTACAACTTCAGTGATAGAAAAAGGGGAATGAGAGAGGATGCTGGTGTTTCTCCCACAGCCCATCCCTGCAGAACCTTCCCCCTGGTGCCTCACTTGGATCTGTTGAGCGAGCCGGATATTTTCCTGCACGTGGAGCCATTGCCACCGCACACCCCGCACTTGTCCAGCTTCTTGGAGGAGCCGATGACGTGATCACAGCCAGCCTTGATGCACTGCCCGTGGACACAGATGGAGAGGGTCTCTGGGCCACACAGCGTGCCATCGATCACCTGGGACAGGGGCATGCAAAGGAGTAAGTAGGGGGTGAGTTCTGACATGGGGTAAACAGGAGTGATTCCCATCACCAGGGATGATGGGAATTTGGTGATTCTCATCACCAGGAATCTTACTTTGGTGATTCTCATCACCAGGAATCTTACTTTGGCCTCAAAGACTTTGAATTCGCTCCTCCCTCGGGCTCGGCAGAAGAGTTTGCATCTGTCTCGGGGGGACACTCCCGCGTACTTAGGAACCCACTCTAAGTGATTCCCTTCCAGGTCAGTGAAGTTGTAGCTGTTGTACTTCTCACACTGCTGCTCCCGAAAGCTTTTCCCTGAAAGGAAAGATGAAACATTTTGGACCTGATATTTTCTGAGCCTGAAAATTGCTAGCTCTTTCCAAGGGAAACTTTTCAACAGCTATCTTTTTCGCAAAACAACCTTGTGTAAACAATATTCCTTTCCCATAACAACAGGTGTTGTTTGCTATTTCTGTTCCTCAAGCAATGGGAGAGGAATGGACCAATGGTGTGACTTTTAGTGCAGTGTGTCATAAAAGGGCTGAATGAGTTGTAAATAAACCTTCTGATTTCTACTGCCTCCTGACTGGAGTCAAGCATCTTTATTTCATATCCTATTGTGACAAAACATGGCCCAAGATCCATTGGGCCTGCTGTCCTTGGCCATCACAGAGATGTGATGGGACTGAGCTAAGGATAGTGAGAGCACGTGGTGAGCGTGCAAACAGCGGAGGAATGTCATTAAGGAAGGATCCCACACTCCTTCCATCAGCCACACAAGGTCACAGCCCCAGCAGGAAGCTGTTGCTCCCCTCACATATGAATATCCAAGGGAGAGCACAGCAATGCATTCTGCAATGTTTCCCTGGAATGTTCTGGAGGAGCAGCAGCAGGAGCAGAGCAGAGCAGGCATTTGGGGAGTGTCATCCTCACCGTCGGGTGGGCACTCCTGGGTGTGGCAGGACTGGTACTTGGTCCTCTGGCCCTCGCAGTAGGCGCCGCCGTGCCGGGGCCTGGGGCTGTCGCAGTGGCGGTGTGAGAACTGGATGCCTCCCCCACAGCTCCGCGAGCAGGAGCCCCACGCGCTCCAGGGGCCCCAACCGCCGTCCACCGCCGGCTGCAAGAGGCCAGGAGAAGCTGCTGGATCCATTCTGAGCCTGCCCATCCCCAGCTGCTCCCTCCCAGGGCGAGCTAAGGGCTGGAGCAAGGCTAAAATCTGCCCCCAGCCCTGATCCAGAAAAGCGCTTTGGCACATACTTCACACAAAGTTAATACTGACTTCCACCAGTCTGTTCACATGCTTAAAGTTAAGCTGGGCTTGGAGTACTTTGCTGACTGACTCTGAAATTGCTGCTGATTTCCCCAGTAGGGCAAAAAGTCATGATTTAATTGCAGATTGCACTGCTTGTTTTGGTTCAGACCAGCCCACGGCTCAGTAGCAGACTTTTGTCTATGAGCTGGACTTGCCAGTAATAAATATTAACGAAGGAGAGACATCCAAAGCCAATCCAATCCAATCAGCCCAATCCTAAACCAGTCAAGGAGACGACAGGGATGAAGTCAGAGATTTGGGAATCCCAAAGGGTCAAGCCCCAGCCCAGCTGTATTGGGTTTGTGGTGGGGGGATACAGAGGGGGCTTCTGTGAGCAGCTGCCAGAAGCTCCCCCCATGTCCAGCACAGCCAACACCAGCTCCAGGATGGACCCAGCACTGGCCAAGGCTGAGCCCAGCAGGGATGGTGTTGATGCTGGGGATAACGTATTTAAGAAGAAGAAAAAGAAGTTATTAGGCAGATGTAATTGGGTGCACAGAAGAGAGGAGTGAGAATGTAAGAAGAACAGCTCTGCAGACACCCAGGGCAGTGTAGGAGGAAAGGCAAGGATTCCTCCAGGTACCGGAGCTGAGATTTCCCCAAAATTTTGTGAGGAAAACCCTGGTGAGGCAGCTTTGCCCCTGCAGCCTGTAGAGGGCATGGGAGTGCAGAGATCCACCTGCAGCCCCTGGAGGAACCCAGGCCAGAGCAGGGGGATGCCTGAAAGAGGCTGTGAGCCTGTGGGAAACCTGAGCTGGTGCAGGATCCTGGCAGGACCTGTGGATAGAGGAACCCACGCTGGAGCAGGTGTGCTGGAAGGACTTGGGACCCTGTGGAAGACCCACACTGGAGCAGCCTGCCCTTGAAGGACTGACCCTGTGGAAGAGTGACCCACATTGCAGCAGTTTGTGAAGAACGTCCCCATGGGAAGGACTCATGCCAGAGAAATTCATGGAGAATTGTCTCCCATGGGAGGGACCCCAGGCTGGAGCAGGGAAAGGACTCTGACGCCTCTCCCTGAGCAGCAGCAGAACAGCCTGGGATGAACTGACCATAACCCCCATTCCATGTCTCCCTGTGCCACTGCAGAGGGAAGGGAGAACTGGGAAGGATGGAGGTGTGGGGGGGGAAAGTGTTTTAAAAGTCTCATTTTACTTCTCATTGTTCTGATATTGTTACTAATGAATTCAACTAACCTCTCTAACTTCAGCCTGCTGTGCCCATGATGGTGATTGGTGGCTAATTTCTCAGAGTCTTTATCTCAACTCATGAACCTTCTATTTTTCCCTTCCCTGTCCAGCTGTAGAGGGGAGTGAGAGGGCACCTGGTGAGGGGCTTTGGTGGGCACCTGGAGTGCAGCCACCACACCAGCACTGCCCGGTGTCCCCTTACCTGGGGTGTCAGGGCATCCTGCTGCACACAGCGCCCGTCCCAGCACAGCCCCTGGGCTTTGCAGGGGGTTCCATCGGCCCACGGCAAGCTGCCGTTCTTGGTGTGGCACAGGGGCTCCCCGTTGCCTGTTCTGCACCACAGCTGCGAGCAAATGTCCTCCTCCGTGGTGTTGGGGCAGTGCTGGAAGTCCTTGCCAAAGATCTGCTGGCACTGCTGGTCCAGGCTGTACAGGGCTCTCTGGCCAGGCAGCTGGGCAGGCAGGGACACGGGCTCGGCCGGGGCATCCAGCAGGCAGTCACCTGGGCAAGGTTCAGGAGTTAGAGATGGAGCTTTCAGGGCTTGATGCCACTGACTGCACCAAGCAGGGCACCCCACACCCCTGTCTGTGGTCTGGTTTGACTCCCCCTTCACCCCACACCCCCTCCATGCATGGCAAAGAGCCTGAGCAATTAAGGAAAAGGCTGTTTTGAGTAATCACAGAATCACAGAATCACCAGGTTGGAAGAGACCTCCAAGATCGAGTCCAACCCAACCCTAACCTCAACTAAACCCTGGCACTGAGTGCCACATCCAGTCTGCCCTTAAACACATCCAGGGATGGTGACTCCACCACCTCCCCAGGCAGACCATTCCAGTACTTTATTATTCTTTCCCTGAAAAACCTTTTCCTGATATCCAACCTGTATTTCCCTTGGCACAGCTTGAGGCTGTGTCCTCCCATTCATGATGCAGCTGACTCCAGCCTTACCATGCCCTCCATCCAGGAACTCAGTGAGGTACATGGCACTGCAAGGGGACCAGGGCTGGCTCTTGTTCAGGTGGATGAAGAGCGGGGCCATCACGTGGTGCTCGCCAAGGGGCCCGAAGAGCCGCTCGCAGTTCTTGGAGTCATCGTGGGGCATGCTGAGCACGTGGCCTGGGGAGCAGAGAGCACGGCACAGCTGAGCCCCCCAGCCCAGCTCCTGCTCCTCAGCAGATGCTGTGTGGGACCACCTGTAAGGTGCCAAGCAGCTCCTGTTTCTGCCAAAGCTCTTTGCTTCCAGAAATCAGAAGGAGTAAAAAGCTGCTTGCTCTGTCTCAGTGGTACAGCCTGCTGTGTGCAGGGCAAAGCAGTGTCAATTTGCAGAAACCCAGAATGGTTTGGGATGGAAGGGAATTCAAGCTCATCTTGTTCCACCCCCTGCCATGGACAGGGACATCTAGACCAGGTTGCTCTGTGCCCCAACCTGGCTTTGAATGTTCCCAGGGCTGTGGCAGCCACAGTTTCTGTGAAATTCTGCGAGTCAGTGCAGGAACGACAAACCAAGGCAGAGACGTGCTTGATCCCATGCCTGAGCTCATCACAACAGGTAAATCATAGAATCACTGAGGCTGGAAAAGATCTCCAACCCAAGATCAAGTCCAACCTGTGACTGATCCCCAGCTTGNATCTCCAAGATCCTCAAGTCCAACCTGTGACTGATCCCCAGCTTGTCACCCAGCCCAGAGGACTGAGTGCCATGTCCAGGCATTTTCTGAACAACTCCAGGGATGGGGACTCCACCACCTCCCTGGGCAGCCCCTTCCAATGCTCAACAACCCTTCCAGTGAAGAAATGCTTCCTTCACACCAATTTGGGTACTTTGAAGTGTTTCTGCTGGTGCAAACCAGCTTTTGCCAGTGCCAGAAGCTCCCCAAGGCTCAGTGGGTGGTCCCCAGCCAGGAGATGCTGGTGCTGGGCTGTGCCACAACCCCCTCCCCGCAGCAGGACTGGAAGAAGCAGAGTTCCCCTTAGGAAGGAACGTGTTACCCAGTTCATGGGCCAGGGTGTAGGCTGCCTGCAGGCCCTCGTCCTCGATCACGGAGCAGCTCTTGTTGCGGTCGCACATGGTGCCGATATCTGCCACTCCCAGCGTGTCACAGCTTTGGTGTCCACAGAAGTCCTGTTTGGGCCAGGCAGGAGGGGCAGTCAGCAGGGGGACGGGGCCTCACGTTCAGCCCCAACATCTCTCTGAGCAACCCACAGCTGGTCTGCACCCCAAACGAACCCACCTCCCCGACTGCTTCGCTGCAAGCTCCATTCTTTGCACGGCAGGGCATCGACCTCCACGATCAACCCCCTTCTCCCCCTCCAGGGATGCCTTGACCCCTTTCCTTTCTGCCGCAGGGCATTCCCAGGGGATGCTGCTGACCTGTCTGGTGAGGAGGATGGCAGTGTCGTAGTGCTCCGGGTGCCGGTCGCTGGGGGGGTTGAACCTTTGCTGCCAGCTGCAGAAGTTGCGCAGGGTGAGCCCGCCGTTGTCCGACACCTCCGGCCCCGCCGCCGCCTCCTCCACCACCAGCACCTTCACCACCACCAGGCTGATGGAGTTCCTCAGGCTGGGGTGCTTGTAGATGCGAGCTGCCATGGACATCAGGGTCAGGACGTGGTTCTGTGGGGGGAGAGATGGGCAGGTGTCACTAGAGGACACGAAAGAACTACACTCACCTGTCAGGTTGTGAGACGAGGAAAAAAGAGAGAGTTTATTTTGGTTTGGGGTTTAAGTGGGGTTTGGAATTTGATCAGGGATTGGGGGACGAGAGTAACACCTCTCGGACCTCAGTGGTCAATTTAGAAGTTTATCAATTTGTCCTTCCCCCTGGAAGGAATGTATTATTTACCAAACATCACTCTTCGTTTTTCTTACAGTTTGTGAGAAAGGTCCAGTCCAAGAATGAAAACATCAGAAGGCTGAAAAATCAGGGTGACAGGCAGGCAGAGCCTGGGCAAAACCTCTGCTACGGGGCAGTTGTTTTTGTTTGAAAAGAAAGAATCAGCCTCATTTATGAAGCCCATCATGTTCAGACCATGGGCTGATGGACTCAGGGCTTTCCTGTATGTGATACTTGACACTTTGTGCTGGTGGACAAGCCTTGCATCCGCTGCTCCAAACGCTGTGTCTCCTCTCCCATGAACCCTTTGCACCTAGAAATCCCTCTGGAAGAAATTCCTTGGGGAAAACCTCAGCGTTCTGGAGAGTTCTCTGCATATTCCCAAAGCATTAACCCTGCCCTCGCTGCCCCAGGGCAGAAACCAACTCACATCTCACTGGAGTAAAACCACCCTGTAAAACTTCTGTCTGTGCTGGTCACAGGGTTTGAACCCAGCAACAAACTGGGACTAAAACACTTCGACAGCCAAGACTTTGCCCAGCAGCATCCCCTGCTTGGTGATGACCAGGGATTACTTAATATGTCAAAAGCGCCAGCGATGTTTAGGCTGATGTAAACATCTTATCAGAGCATCAAAATTCCTCCCCTGCTTGGCATCGCTCAGGGCCCAGAGTCAGGAGAAAAAAATGCAGCTATTACACAATACAGTATTGGGAAAGAGAAAGTGGCTTCTCTCCTCCCCAGACAAATTACACCCTGCGGTCTCAATTCAGAGCCTAATTAAACTGGAAGGACTCGATGGGAGCCCTCTCCAACAGCCAAGTTTCACCCAAAATACATTTCCTGAACCAAGCTGACTCTGTGTGTGCTCATCCATCATGGTACTGCCAGGACAGTGCCATTTTCTGAGACACAAAATGCTGCTTTCTTAGCAAATGAGGGAGATGTTGAGTGAGATACAGCATATTTGTTGCACCAACAGCCACTTGCCCAGGGCACTTGTGGCTATTTTAAATTATTCTGCCACATTTCATCCCCTCACTGGCAGCTCCACGTAAACAGATGTTTTGTTTCAACAAGACACATCCCAAGTCCTCCCTGGCTCATTATCCAAGGGCAGGCCCCAGCAAGGCTGATGGGAGCAGGGAATAGACTGGTTTATTTGGACTGGCCAGATCTCCACGCCATGACTCACATCCAGCCCGGGGCATGCAACTCACGTCACGGAGAAGTCACTGCAGAGGCAAGAAATCGAGGTGAGATCCCCACAAGTGGTTGCTCCATGAACTTGGGGGAATTGCTCACCCTATGGAGAAAGTCCATTGGGCAGCTTGCTAAAAATATCACAAAGCCTTCCCAAAATTATGCCCCTGAAGATCTAGAAGGATGCTCTCTGCTGGAGCTGCGCATCATGGGATCATCCCTCATTTCCAAGGCAATAAATCTGCATCCTTTTCTAAACCATTAGAGCTTTCTGTCTACAACAGTAGATTTGACCTGGGAGATCTCAGTTCATACCACAAATCCTCCAGGACACCAACCCTCACATCCTCAGGGGTACATCCAGCCAAAAACATCCATCAGCAGCAGGAACAGAGGGACTTGGAAAACATCTGTCCACCTTCCCTGTGTCTGGAAATGGAAGATGGAAAGCAAACTGAACAAAAAGCTATTTAGTGAAGATTAAGAGGTCAAATTCACTTTGAAGACCATCTGGTGTCTATTTATACCCATCCCTGGCCCATGCAGGAGTGGGTTGGGTTTTGGATGGATCCTGGCTGCCCTGGGGAGAGCAGCAATCCACCTGCACTGCCTTGGCCCAGCCAAGGGCTTGAAGCCATGGCCAAAAGCAAATTACAGCTCCTCAGGGCTCAGGAGAGGCCAGCTGAGTGCTTTTGGCCAACAGCTGGCTGGGGATGAGCTGAACCCTGCTGGTCCCATCCTCTCTCTGCCTTTGCAAACCAGCTCTGGCTCGGCCAGGAGGGAACGCTGCCTTCTCCAGGGTTTCCTTCCCAGCACCAAGGCTGACGTGGGGATTGGGATCAGGTGCAGGGCAGTGCTTTGGGTTGGCTTTGAGGAGCCCAGGGCTGCAAACACGCTGGTTTCTGCCTTCTTGTCAGGCACTGCAGCCCTGCAGGCACAAGGAGCTTCCCTCCCTTGTCCAAGCAGTGTCCTGGGAGATCTGGCAGGATGTCTACTAAACACAGCTGGAAAATCAGCCTCTTACCTGCTCTGGGCGGGGAGGACACCAGTGTGAACCAGAGAGGCTCGTGGAGTTTCCCTTCTCTGCCCCACACACTGCATTTATGTCAAGGCACTGTGGAGGGTGATGCTCCACAAACCTCCTACCCCTCTTCCCCCTAGCTGCAATCCTGGGCTCCCTCTGCTCTCAGTATCGAATTCCACCCATTTCCCCCTAAAAATGAGGAGGGATGACTTTTGTCTGCCACACCTGCCTTCCAGCAGCTCCCAGATCCCTCTGCTACAGCATCTCTGTGTCTGGGAGAGCCCTGCCCTGAGCCAGGCACTGCCTGACAGGAGCCCTCCAGCAGCCAACAGCACAGGCAGAGGGACAGGAGAAAGGAATACAAATCAGAGCAAGGGGAACTGAGGTGGTTGTCTGTACCCTCACTGAAGGATGGAGTTTTCTGATACAGGCTCTTCCCTTTCATGGGAACCACTCAGAAGCTGAAGCCTGCTGAAGCCGCTGGCATTTATTTTTAATTATTATTATTCTGATGGGTGAAACTGCTCTGACACAGACACCATTATTGTGGTATGCACAGAATGATTTGCTGGACCCACCCAAAACAGAGGGACAGCAGGGAGCACCCACAGAACAGCCCAGCACAACGTGCCTCCCTCCAACATGCTCCCCGAAGTGTGGGGAGCAATGTTCAGCCCAGCCTGGGGCTGTAGGGTTGCTTGTTGGTTGGATTTGGTTGGGGTTTTTTCCCTTGCTTTCTCCCCAGAAGCCAGCACTTCTGCAGAGGGGGAAGAGAACAAAGAAATGCTGAGATTGTGGAGAGCAGGTGGATGGATGGAAGGAAGCAAACCCAGGGTCAGATGTAAGGGCTGCCCAGCTTTTAAAAATCAACTGGTGAAAACATCTCAGGCTGTCCCTTTCCCCCAAGGCACCACGTGTGAGCTGTCCCCTGCCTGGGGTGCCCAGGGGCTGCTGGCTGCCCTGCCAGCCTCCTCCTCTGCTTCCAAGCCCGGGCCAAGAGTTCCCTTGCAAAAATGTGGGAGACAGCCAAGGGAAATGGGGGACACCTTGCCAGCCTGCCGGTGTGCCTGGCTGCCCTCCTGCCTGCCTGGCTCTCTGCCCATCCCTCCTCTGTCTGCCGCAGGATTCTTCCCCGCTTCTCTTCCCCTCTTTGCTGGATGTTTGAGGCTGAACCACAAAAGCAGCAATTACCCCCACTCAAGGCAGGGGAAAGGGAAACTGAGGCACATCCAGACTGTCCCCATGTCCCCAGAGGCAGAGATGGAGTAAAAGCCCATCCTGAGAGCATCCCAGAGCAGGAGTGCTACAGTTTGGGAGCCAGCACGGAGTTCCTTCAGTGAGAGGCAGCACATTTCATTCCAAAGTGCTGAAAAGCAGCAGCTGTTGAATATCCCGGTGTGAGGAGAGGGCACCAGCCAGAGGAATATTCAGGGAGGCTGCCTGGTCCTCCAGCCCCTGCCCCAAGGCGGATGCAGGCTCAGGGTCACACTCAGAGGACAAATCCCAGAGGAAAAGCTGGTGGATGGCAGCATCATGCAGGTCCTCCTTTGCAAAGATCCCCTTTAATCCCACTCCTTTGGGATGGGTTTAGGAGGGGCTGCCTTCTTTTGTCAAGGGATTAAGCGAATTTACCCACTCACACTGCAAAATACCCTAAAGCAAGCCCAAGAGCCGGACACAGGGGACCTGGGGCTCCAGGGTGGCTTTGGGTTTGTTTCCAGTCCCTCTGGGTGTGGGACAGCCAGGGCTCTGAAATTACCTCCAGTCCATCTGGGTGTGGGAGAACCAGGGCTCTGGAACTACCTCCAGTCCATCTGGGTGTGGGAGAACCAGGGCTCTGGAATTACCTGCAGTCCATCTGGGTGTGGGAGGGCTGGCAGCAGGACCCTGGCAGTGCCCCGTGCCCTGCACTCCTGTCTGGTCTGAAAGGGAAGGGTTTGCAACAGCACTCCTAAAACCTCATCAATCTGCCTGGAAAAAACACAGCAGTCAGCAAGGAATCCCAGCTCCTCCAGACTGATCTGATCCTGCTGTGGTCCTCAGCCATCACCAGGGAGTCAGGAATGGCAGATCCCTCACTTGCAAGAGGAGGAGGGAAAGGGGGTCACAGCCATCGTGCTTGCGGAGGAAAGCTTGGGAATGTGTCTCATCTGCACCCAAGAGACTGGAGAAATCCCACCACAGGAATCCCATCTGGCTGCCAACTGGCTGGGGATGCTGCAGCTGGGTTTTGGAGCTGCCTGGTGCTTTAGGTGTCTTGGCAGACATTTCTGAGCCATGCAGAGCATCCTCCCAAGCGCAGCCCAGCTGCAGGTGCTCAGCCCTCCTGCACACGGGCAGGATTAGCCCTGTCTCCTGCCTCAGCTCCCCCTGCTCAAAACCCCACTGCATTCTCTGAGTGGTGCTCACAGTCCCTTTGTTTTCAAGCACTTGGGATCCTCTGCAAGAAAAATGCAAAACCCCCTGTGTCCCGCCTGGAGCCTCCCTCCCATCCCTGCATCAGAGGGCTCTTCCCAGTCCCTGCAGGTTCAGTCCTGCCACAGCCCCCAGGATTTACTGCCCAGCACTGTCCTGCTGCTGATGCCTCCCCAAACACCCCATCCCCTGCAATCATCAAGCCCAAGCAATGATTAAACTCCCAAATTTCAGGTCTAGTTCTGCTCTCGCTTCACCACTCCCTCCTGGTTTACATCAAAATATTGATGAAGGTAGAATAAGCTCTTATTGTCTAAATTAGGTTAACAGCCGAGCTGTGAGGCTCAAATTGATTGGAAATAAATCATTAACAGCATTTTCCCACCACAAGCATGGCATTGATTATAACTCTCAACGCTTGAGTGCATCTTAGGGTGACTCTCCTGCTCGAGCTGTTACAACTTATGCAAGAAAATAACTGGGAATACAAACAATGCTGGTGACCTTTAATAAATATTTGGTAATTAAAGTGTGGTTACGGGAAGAAAAGTCATTATATAAATATGGTTTGTTCTGACTCAACATTTCTACTCCCTGGGCATCTCTCCTAGTCAGCTCTCTTAGATCTCAGCAGCACTTGCCACTGATTTTTTTCACCCCACAAGAAAGGTATTTAGGGAGAAGCAAGATTGCTGTGCTGCTCCCTGCATTCTTGTTCCAGAGAACAAAAGACACACAAACACAGCAGGTGGTTTTTTGGTTGTTGGTTGTTTTTTAGCTGCTGCACCAGAGCTGGTGGAAGTTTCCTCTCAAATATTTGAATATGCTATTACTCTGTTCATCCAAAACAAGATGTTTGAAGGTTTCCTTCCCATCCCTGAGAGTTGATGCAAAGATATTGCTCTAGGGGCAATGAAATGATGGTAACATGGGAGCTAACCAGGCAGCATCACCCAGCCCAGGGCTGGAGCAGCCAAACCAGGGCAGGGTGCCCGTGTTCCACCCCTTGGTTATGTGTAGGTGCCATTTCCTCTCCTGCTGCTCAAATTCACAGATTTACCCAGAGGGCTGTTGCTTTTTCCCCAGCTCAAACTGGGCATTATCAGGATATCCCTCAACCCAAATATATCACCTTATTTATAGCAATTTAGACACCCTTGGCTGTTGCTTTAAAACCATCAGGTGCCCAGCTGGGTGCAGAAGGTTCACTGGATTATTTTTTCTGCCCTCTTGGGGAATCAGAGACCAACTTCACGCTATGGGGAGAGTAATTCCCACCACCATTTATATGTCTGTTGCTTAAAAATTCATCTCACTCCACTTCAAACTCTTTTCTGGGCACTGTGAGCACTCGAGGTGCCTCCAAGAGCATCACCCCTGGCTCACTGACCCTCTGCTATCTGCTCCTGCCAGCCTGGCTTGGCAGCAAAACCCAGCAAGGGGCAAAACCAGAGTGAAGCTGAGCAGCTGAAATCAGCTGGAGCCCCAAGGTTTAGCATTTCCCAAGGTCCAGCCTGGCCTGAGCAGGGCTGGAATTAAAACACTGCTTTGTTAGGAGCAGAGAAGCCCCTAGGGGAAGGATAAAGTGGGCAGAAGTGGCAAAGCCAGGCTGCCAAAGTGCAGCCCCTGGTTGCAGCCTCCCAGCTGCTCCCGGCTGAGCTCCAGCTCCGAGTTCTCTTCTCCCAACCCCAGAATGAGCAACTTCAGTGCACAATTAATTATCCCTTGCAAAGTCCTCAGAGCATTTCCCGTGGTGCAAACCTGAATTTGGAGCTGAACCACCCATCCCTGCAGGGTCGGGGTGGGGAGCTGGCTTTGCCAGAGGCACGAAAAACGACCTGGTGCTGCTGAATGAGGCACATGGACAGCCCTGGAGATGGATGTGCGGGGCTGGGGCACCTCGGTCTCGACTCCTGGGGTGTCCCCAAAAGCCTGCTCGGGGCAGGGTCTCCGCAGAGAGGGTTTAAAGAGGGTGAGAATTCCTGGCGCTGGTGGCGGAGGGAAAGGGCTGTTCATCCATCTGCTCAGCGCTAACAGGTGGCTCAGGAGCGGGACCGCGCATTACTCAGCCCCTGCTTTATTTACTATCACCCGGAAGGGAGTTCAGCCCATCGCCTCCAGCGCGGCTCTTTCCTTGTCGCAGGAAGGGCATTAACCCGCCCTGTCCCCCACCTTTGGGGACACTGGGCTGGTGGGACATCACAGTGCCCAGGGTGTGCAGAGACACCACCTCGCTGGGTCTGGGAAAGGGTCCCCAAACACCGAGTGAACCCCACGGATCAACACTGCAGCTCTGCCCCGGGGTTTAGCAGCAAGGGAAGGTGGGGACCAAGGTCCCCCCGCCCCGCCCCTCGCTCACTCAAAGTTGTCCCCGCTGTCCCGGGGCTCGGGAGGGCTCGGGGGGACCCGGCAGCGGGCAGGACAGCAGGGGACAGAGAGGCTGGAGGAGCGGATCTGGGAGGAGGAGAGGCAGCGGGGATGGGGACAGGACGGAGCGGGATGAAGGGAGGACGGAGGGATGAAGGCGACAGGCGGTGAGAGCGCAGGAGTGGAGATGGGAAGAGGCGGAGAGGCGGCCGGGATGGGACAGCAAGGGCGGAAGGATGGAGAGGCTGCGGGGACGAGAGCGGTGAGACGGGACAGGCACAAGCGGGGACAGCAGGATGCGGGAGGGGGGGCGGCAGCCTTTACCTCCACGTCCTCCCCGTAGAACCGCACCATGGACTCGTCAGCCACCAGCAGCGTCTCCACGTAGCGCGCCTGCGACACGAAGCGCGGGGCCCTCCG
>VXBB01020611.1:109676-120106 GCA_013399915.1 Illadopsis cleaveri
GGGTGGTGTTAGATGAGGTGGTAGAGGAGGGGAGTCCACCAGCCTGGTATGAATCAGCTTGGGGCTGGAGATGGTCCCTGCAGGGTCTTCCTCTGGAAGACGTCATTTTTACCTCTTGCAAAGGTGCCTCTGGCATATTCCTGTGGCCCTGGATAGAGGAGGATGGTTTGGGTACTGGGGAAGCAACAGGGTGGACATCCAGATGTGGAACTGAGCGGGATGGTGTTAGCAGTGTCTCCTGTGCAGCTTGTTCCTGGCAATGGAAAGGGCAGGAAATGCTATAGATGGGAGCAGAAAAGGGATGTAGTCCCACCCATCTCTTCTCAGAGACCCTCAAATCCTGCCTGCAAAGCAGAACATGAGCAAAGAGCCACATGGTGCCTGCTGGCATCTCCTCAGCACCTGTTGGACAGATTGGGGTGGGATGGGCATGGCTGGGAGGGCTCGGGAGGTGTGAGAGGGAAATGCAGCAGCTTGTTTTGCTCACCTGGTTCAGGTTGTGGATGGCACCCCTTGCTCCCCGGACTCCACTTCGGTCTGTGTCCAGGGCAAATGCATCAAGGCAGGCTGTGATGGGAAGCTGGGCTCCAAGAAGAAGTTTGACAAATGCAGCGTCTGCGGAGGAGACAACAAGAGCTGCAAGAAGGTGTCGGGCTTGTTCACCAAACCCATGTGAGTGTTTGGTGACCACAAATGCTTCCCTTACTCCCAGCCCTGTGCTTTGGTGTGGGGGATGCAGGAAGGTTGTGGAGATGGTGACGGGGTAGATCCATCCTGAGCAAAATCTGCTGGTGCTCGTGCACATCAGTGGCTCTGAAGGAGAAGCAGGACACATTTAATGTTCTGCTGACTTCTGCTGATGAAGTGCTTACAGGTGAATTAATGGATGAGCCACAAGGATCCCCCTTGACTGACCTGTGGAACGTCTTGAGAAGTTCACAAGGGATGAGGAAAAGCCTTGGAAGGTCCCATGTAGGAAGGTCAGGCTGGCAGGAGAGTGCTGATGCATTGAGCAGGTTGCCTGCAGCCCCTTGGGGGACCAGGCACCCTCCTGTATCTGTGCCAGCACGGGGGTGGGGATACCTGAGTGAAGGCAGAGCTGGCTCCTTGCACGGTGCTTTCCCACCCTAAATCTCTTCCATTTCTTCCTTGCCCTTCCCAGAGGGGCTGAAGCATCTTCCTGTAACTGGGTGACATCAGCCTAGACAAAACTCAGCGCAGTGAGGAGATTCAAAATGCACTTCACAGGAAGAAGACAAACGGCGGCGTGGGAGGATCTCAGGGCTGCAGCTGTAGAGTGCAGGAGATTGGGACCTCTTTACTACCAACCATATGATTGAGCAGAGGCCATTTATTGTTTACATTAAGCTACAGCTATAGATTCTAAGCTGCTTGTTCATGCATTATTCGATTGGTTCCTGCATCTTGTCCACGCATCCAGCATTCACCCTTCAGGACACCTAACTGGTCAAAGTCCATCATCATGTCGTGTCTTCTTTATCTAAGTTTTGCATTCTTGATAGTTTCCCAGGCGCTTCTTCTTATTTTTAGAATAGTTTGTCTCTGTAACCTTGATACATTCCAAAAGAGCTGATGATAATAACCAATACCTACAGGTGGTAGTTTGGCTGGAGCACTTCGTATTCCAAGTTATTCAGATACATTGCTGTCACAATAGGACACGAAATAAAGATGCTTGACTCCAGTCAGGGGGCAGTAGAAATCAGAAGGTTTATTTACAATTCATTCAGCCCTTTTATAACACGCTGTGCTAAAGGCCCGTTATTGGTCCATAGGGCTGACACCTCTGCCATTGGCTGAGTAACAGAAATAGCAAACAACACCTGTTGTTATGGGAAAGGAATATTGTTTACACAAGGTTGTTTTGGGAAAAAGAAAACTGTTGAAACGTTTCCCTTGGGAAGAGCTCAGCAATTTCCAGGCTCAGAAAATATCAGGTCTACACACTGCTACAAGTAGAGGGCTGAAGTAATAATGCACAATATCCCTGTGCCTGATGTCCTGCCCTGCCCGCTCTTCTCTTCCAGGCACGGCTACAACTTTGTGGTGGTCATCCCCGCGGGCGCCTCCAACATCGACATCCGGCAGCGGGGCTACAAAGGGCTGGTCAGCGACGACAACTACCTGGCGCTGAAGAACGCGCAGGGCAGGTACCTGCTGAATGGCCACTTCATCGTCTCGGCCGTGGAGAGGGACCTGATGGTGAAGGGCAGCGTCCTGCGCTACAGCGGCACTGGCACCGCCGTCGAGAGCCTGCAGGCCTTCAAGCCCATCCAGGAGCCCCTGACTCTGGAGGTGCTCTCCGTGGGGAAGATGACCCCTCCTCGGGTGCGCTACTCCTTCTACCTCCCCAAGGAGAGCAAGGAGGACAAATCCTCCTACAAGAAAGAGGGCAAGACCCCGCCGGACCTCAACAACAGCGTCCTCAGCGTGTCCAACCGCCTGGACGGCGGGAGGCCGAGCTACAAACGGCCCTCCTACAAGTGGGCGGTGGGCGGCTGGGAGGCGTGCTCTGTCACCTGCGGGGACGGCTTGCAGAAGCGCTCGGTGGCTTGCCGCGACTCCTACGGCCAGCCCGCCGCCGAGTGCGACGCCACGCAGCGCCCCGCCGACGTCCGGCTGTGCGGGGAGCCCTGCCCGGCCTGGGAGGCTGGACCCTGGTCCCCCTGCTCCAAAAGTTGTGGTCGGGGTTTCAAGAGACGGGTGTTGAAGTGTTTGGTGCCCACCGGGCGCCTGCTGCCCCGGGAGAGTTGCAATTTTCGGAGGAAGCCGCAGGAGCTGGATTTCTGCACCTTGAGGCCGTGCTGAGCGGGTCGAGGGGGGCCTGCGAGGAAGGGCGTAGTGTTCCTAGGGCTGGGTGCAGCCCAGCAGCAGCCGGAGGTTGGGAGAGGGGGAGATGTCCATAGCACATAGCAAAAGGGGGAAAAATAAGGAAAAGATGGGAAAAAAAAAAAAAAAAAGGGACCTGGGTGTGGGGACAACCCCATGCACCTGGGAGAGAGGGCTTTTACCAACCAGGTCGCTTGGAGACAGAGCGGGAATGAACATCTACCTCGAAGCCACTGAACGACATGGAAACCGCCGGTGGAGGCTGGGAGCTGGGGGGACAGATGGGAACCAGGAGGATCATCCCTGCCCGTGATGGATCTGTGGTGCAGGCAGGGAGATGCCCCTAAATTGCACAGATGAAGCCTCCCCCCACCTTCCCGGGACCAACCCTACCTCCCTTCTCCCTGGACTCCCCCAACACTCGTGCTAAACGGGACCAAAAGGATTTACCAATGCAACGACCACCGGTGCGATGAAGTGCTGGGACTGATGCCTCCAGGTGGGGACTGGTGGGGACTTTGTTGTCCCAGCAGCGTCCCCGGGCCAGGCTGGAAGGTGGTGGCTTTATTTTCATTCTCTCCTCGTGTTTATGACCTGACCAGTGTAAATTTTATGGTGCTTAACTCTGTATTTTTTTAACCTCCTTCCTCCCCTCCTGATGGATGCAAACCTTGCATAGCAGGGCCGGTGTTATTCCCAGGGGATCTCACCGGCCTGAGGTTTCCTATGGTGCTTTGGGCTGGGGCTGTGTGAACATCCAGGTGCTCCTTTACACCCTGGTCCACCTGAAGCTTTTCAGGGCTAAAAGGGATCACAGTGGACCTGAGGTTTGAGCTGTCATTCCAAAAAAAGCAACAAGCAGCTGTGCTGTAGTTCCACAGGGTCAGACACAGCCCCCCCAGTCACTGAGACTTCGCTTCACCCTGGAAATGGTGCTCAATGCTCAATGGGACCAGTATGTCATGCCCAGACATCCCACAGCCTCCAGCCTTTAACCAGGTTGGGGTATTTTTCCTCTGTGTAAAGCCTCCCTGAGCTGTATCACAGCTGGGGTGACTTCCCTGGCAACCCTTTTGAGCTGAGGGAGAGGGAGATTAATTTGGGTCTTTGGCTTTCCTGAGGAAAAAGGAGCTCAGCGGGGTTCAGGCATGCAGGGAAAGAGGGACTGTCGAACCTCTTGTTGCTGCAAAGCATCTACAGCCATTTTCCCCTCCAGTTATTCTGGGGTTGTTTGTACCTCTGGGGTTATTCTGTACCTCTGATGGTTTTGTAGCATCGTGCCTGTTGTGGTCAGAGGCTGGTTTACCTCTCCCAAACCCCATTTTTCATTTCAGTCTCTTGCTCAGATCAAATCATCAGGCACCACTGAATTTTTTTGTTGTGTCACTGATGAAGGTGCCTCTTAATCAATGAGCTGTGACTGTGAGCAAGCCAAAGCTGCTGGGTCAAGCTGTGCAGTTACTGGGATCAGCAGAAAGGGATTTTAGGGGTGAGACTGATTTTGGGTAGGAAGAAAATGCCATCTCAGCAAGCAGAGGCTTGGAGCCTGCCGTGCTTGTTCAGTCCCTTGGAGGTATAACATGGAAACTCCGTTACCCCTTGGGTGGCTCCAGAAGGTCTCCAGCTGTGGGCAAGGGGAGAATGACAAGAAATGGGACAGGTGGCACGAGAGTTCCCTTCTTAGGTCTTTCCAGCAGCTCTCAAACTCCTTGTGACAACGTTTGTGGGCTCATCCTCCCTAGGGACCCTCCTGGAGGATCGATCTAATGCCCCTTTCAACACAATCATATTTGAGGTCTCCACGCTGCTCCACAGAGCCAGGAGCAGATGTTGTGGTTGCTCTGCACAGCAGGGAACGGGAGTTAATGTTCTTAGGAAATCCCTTCCAGGTCTCCATTCCCATGAACATACCCCCCATTTTCCGAGGGTTTTCCTGCGTATCTGAGCCCGCTGCGCCTTCCTCTGGGGACAGAGCTCTGAGGAGCTGCCCTTTCGTGTCTTGCCATCCCACAGCTGGTTCCTAAGCCACCGAGAAATTGTCAGCCTCATTCCTGAGGAGGGGAGGGGTTCCTCGTGTGTGGTTCTTTTGCTGAGGGTGCAGCAGAAGGATGGAGATGCCGATGGTACTGGCTGCTTTGTGTATACCATGTATACTGAACATCGATCTCTGCTGTTTGTGCATCAGTAGCAAACCTGAAATAAATCTGTATTTAAAGTTACACCTGATTCCCTGGGGGACACGGTCCTGCAAGGGTTGTTTTGTTGGTGGCTGCAGGGCATTCCTTGTCTTATTGTGATCCTGACCCCTTTATAGTGTCAGCTCATTAACTAAAGAACAAAACTGATGCCTTGTTGGGGCTACATAAAACCAAGAGGCCAGACAAAATTAAGAGAANACAAAACCATCACCTTTAAAAGCCCAACAGGTTTATTCTGATTTGGTTTTTCTACAGGATTGGATATTGGTAGAAAAGAAACCCAACCTGAAGGAGCCCAGTGGTGAATCAGTCCCAGTGAGCCCCAAAGGAACTGGGGATGTTCAGTGAAGGAAGCTGGTTTGCCTTAGGCTTGAGTCAGGATGTTCTTTTGTCAGGGTGACAGGAATATGGAGTTAAAAGGATTGATGTAAACTGGAACAGCACTCTCACATCCTGGAACAACTCTGTCTGTGTGCTCCTCCCAAAATTCTCAGCACACCCTCCCTGAGTCAGAGCCCTCTCTCTTCCCTGTTGCACCAGGGCCAACAGTGAGGTAAAGCCCTTCCTTTTCCTGGGATGTGTCAGCTCAGGGATGCCTGATGTCACCCCCTCCAGCTCTCAGCAGGTTGCCTGGGATTTTATTTTCCCCCAGCAAGTGCAGTTTATTTCCCCATTATGTTGTAATGATTTGGCAAATTTCACGTGTTTTACTGGAGGGGGAAAGCTCAGTTTGCTTTTCATCATCACAGAACCCCAGAATGGTTTGTGTTGGAAGGGACTGTGAAGATCATCTCATTCCATCCCCTTCTGCCACAAACACCTTCCACTATCCCAGGGTGCTCCAAGCCCCATCCAACCCAGCCTTGGACACTTCCAGGGATGGGGCAGCCACAGCTTCTCTGTGCCAGGGCCTCACCACCCTCACAGGGAAGAATTTCTCCCTAATGTTTAATCATAAATAAACAGACACAGCTGAGAACCTTCCCCCTCAGCAGCTCCTGTAGGGAGCCTCCCCTCACAACAAAGTTGACTTTCACCCCAAATGTATCCCACACTGCAAAGGCACCAGCTGCAAATGACTTTAGTGGGCACAGGGAGGGAAATTTCCACCCCTTATAGCCATAACTTTTGCCTCAAGTATCTGTTCAGGAGCAGAAAATTAAGTTAAAGCTGTCACCTTGCTCCTCCAGGTGACAGCCCCACACTTTAAACCAGATGCCCTTAAAGAGAGACAAAACCCCCACACAATCCCCAAGTATTTACCTGGTGAGGAAGAGACAAACCCAGCATCAAGGCCAGAAACACCCTGTGGAAGGGAAGGGGGGTGTTCAGGCAGGGAAAGCTGCTGGTGGCTTGGTGGGGTTATAGGTGGGTGACACAGGTGATGCCCTGCACCTGTATCGAGCCTCCAGCCACAGGAACAGGCTCCTAGTGCAGGAGAAATGGTGTGGAGCATCAGATTCTGTGTCTGAGGAGAAGGGGAGGCTTTTCCCAGTCCCATGGGATGCTGCATTCGATGCCTCTCCGGATCCCTCGTTTTTCAGCATTAAAAGGTTTTATTATTTCTTCCCTTCACTTTGAATTTGTTGTGTTTGGATTCTCCAGTACCTAATAAAAGACTGAACTGCTTTTCCCTTCAGGGGACACTGATGTGCCTTCACCTGCAGGGAAGTGAAGGTCAGGATGATCTGGTGGAGAAATAGGCATGAGACTCATCCCCTCAGGCCAAGGAATCATGTCCAGGAATCCCCATTTGGGTCCAAATCCATCCCTGGCTGAGCTGGAGAGCTGAAGATAGCTTGGGCAGAGCACACCAAATGTCTTTAGGAAGCTAAAACTCAGTCCTGCCTCTGGGACTGCCTGCAAATCTGCTTGTTTACATTTGTCCTATGCTGAAACCCAAGAAGACTTTTTTTAAAAAAAAAATTTTAAAGGGATTACCTGGAGTTTAAAGGAGAGAAACTATGGAGAGTGAGGGAAATGCTCCTGCCTCATCTGTTGTTCTGGTGCCATGGATCAGCTCCCTGGGGTTGGGATGCTGCCTTGCTATTTTTATATCTCTACATACACACACACACACACATAAATATATATTACTGCCATTACTATTAATAATAATTATAATTACTGGGCTCTGCCAGGAGACAAAAGCAAAACCAGACGTGCATTGAACTAATGGACCTAATTGATAACACATGTCCTGCAGAAAACCTCTCCTGGGAGAAGAAAGAAACTGGGAAGGGCTCTGCTGTGCCTGGGAAAACAGGAATGTTCGTTTGGGCTCGGGGATGTAGAAGAAAATGCTGACGTGGAGGCAGGATGTGAGACCCCAGCCCCTCTTCCCCTTTCCTTCCTCAGCTCCTTAATGCGGCTACGGCTGGTTCTTCCTGAATCTGGTGAAAAATTCCTGCTCTTCAAGCAGAAAAGGCCTTTTCCCCACTCTGGCACCTCTGAGAACGATCTGAGTCCTGGGTCAGGCAGTCAGAGAAAGCCTGGACAGCTTTTCTGATTGGGATGGAGCTCCAGCACGGCCGTGGGACCAGTGGGGAGGGGATGCCGACCCCCCAGCCATGCCAGCCCTTACAGCAGACTAAACTTCCCCTCTTGTCCTCCCAGCCAGCAAACTGACACGTTCCCACAAGCATTTCTACTGCTTTGGGTTTATTTCTTTTTTTCTTTTTTCTTTTTTTTTTATTTTTAATCTTTTTTTCTAATTATACAACACGGCCAGTGCCAAATTTGTCTGGCCGACACGAAGCTGGCAGGCAGAGCTGGTGGATTTATGGCCAGCAAACCCCCACCTCTCATTGACCAGCAACAGGAGGAGGGTTTTATCTTTTGGGACGTCTCCATCACATACTTTGAGTCCTATAAATGCAGAATCCTGGGAGAAGCCGTGGCAGGAGGAGGAGACGGCGTCAGCATCTCTGAGGGAAGGAGCTGAGTAAATCAGGCAGCTGTTAAAGATTATAATCCTTAACTAGGTAAAAACCCTTGGAGACTGCAGCCATGGGGTGAGTGCTGAGAGCTTTCCAGCCAGCTCCTGGGGAAGGTGCTGCCTTTGGATTTAGCCTAATTAATATCAAGTTCAGCCAAGCAAGCCTGGGAGGCGGATGGGCTCCCAAATGGTTTTTTAATGTGCCTTGATTATTTTTTAAAGGGTTTTTTTATTTTCCCCCCACTTGTAAATGAATTTAGCGCTGGTGGAAGGTGTTGGATTGACAGCCCTGGAAATACAAGTCCTCAAGGAACAATGTTTTGGAGTTGTGAAGGGAACAACACTGTGTGTAATCCAGGCTTAAGGGTAATTATTCACAGTAACAGCTGCTTTTTGCTCTAAATTAAAAAGTAGAGACCACAGGGATTCATCAGAGCATCTGAGACATTTTCAGGTGGCTGAAGCATTGGGCATGGTCAGAGCTGGCTAAACACAGTGTCCCCTGACTGCTGAGGCACTCAGGGCCATGTTTCAGTATTTAATTGCTATTTTCACTTTAAAAGCTGCACATTTTTTTCAGCCCTTAAGCATGGTCTTAATGTCAAGCAGGGACCCCAGTACCTCCCTGCTCAACACAGCCTGTGAGCAAAGCTGAAAGCTTCCACTGAGCCTGAATCAAAGCCTTTGGGGTGTTCAGAGAGGAGAAAATATCCTGAATATATCCCTCCCCACACAAAACAGGGAGGTTTTTTAAAAAAATACTTTAATATATATTTTATATTATACACTGGAGGCCTCTTCTGCATCTCTATCACTGAGAATGTTTTCTAAGGGCAGCATCCAGGCTCTGGAGGGTATAAACACATCTCCAAATGGTGCTCACTGCAGAGAATCACCATTGCAGAGCTGATTGAGGGTCTCTGTGCTCTCTGTGTGCTGCCCCAGCTGAAGAAAGCCAGGCAGGAGAGGCAGGGAAGGACACCTGGAGCAGGGATGGAGGGAAAGAAGCAGCAGGATGATGAGGAATAGACTTGAGTCTATCAAAGCTTGGCCTATCTGGGCATCTTAAAGAAATCTCGGGGAATTTGGGGATAAAAAACCAATATCCCAATGGTAGATGTTATGTGAAATTAGAGACTAAAGGCCACATCTTCATCCATCTTCAGAGACCCTGAGGGTTCAGGAGGTGAGACCTGGGCTTTGGGGTCTTGCTTGGGGCCACCATGGCAAGGACTGGCCTTGATTACAGTTTTCCCCAGTTGCCCATTAACCCCTGGGCTCAGCACTCACTTTGGAGGTGAGGATATATGAGGTGGAAAAACAAACACGGGGGAAAAGGGGCACTGACAGACAGGGACAACCTGGGCTGGGCTGTTTTCTCCCAAAGGAAAGGGGAAAAGAGTGAGCAGAGAGAGAAGGAAATGAGGAGAAAGAATAAAACCATGAGAACCCTCAAGAGGGAGGTGCTAATGCAAAGCAGATGTTATCCCACCTGAGGGGAATAAATAAAAAATCCTGGGGGTTTGGCTGCTCCACATCCCTGCAGCACCACAGGAGCCCCTCGGTGAGCTGGTGCCTGCTGTGCTACTCCATCCCTGGAGGGGCTGCCAGAAGGACTTGGGAGAGGAAAGGAAAATCCCTTTTCTGCTGTTCACAGTGTGCTTTTTTGGGATGTGTCAAACTGTTTGAAGTGGGCAGTTTTTGAAAAGGAAGCTTGTGGCTCAGTCCCATTTAAATTTTTTTCTGCTTTTGAGGGAGAGAAGGCAAGTGAAAAGTGATGACACATCTGATGGCACATCTCCTTTCAGTCCTTAGACTGTGTCCTCAAGAGCAAGGACCTGGCATCTTGAAGAAAATGGGAAGCACAGAATTTTAAAGCAATTAAGCTGCTCTTTAATATAGAAATTCTGTCTCCAGCATAAACAAGTTTCCACAAATCCATCCTTCCTTCCTTCCTTCCTTCCTTCCTTCCTTCCTTCCTTCCTTCCTTCCTTCCTTCCTTCCCTCCTTCCCTCCTTTCCCCCCTTCCCTCTCTCTTTCCCTGTTTTTAATGCATCCAAAGGATTGCTGGAAGTGTTGGTTTTCCAGTCCTGGCTGATGTTTCAGCTCCTATTTGGGCCTGAAACAGCCAAGTTTCCCACAATAAGTGTATCATGGAGGTGTCAATGGTTTGTTTCCTCCCCGTGAAGAACAATCAAAGCCCCACAGTTGGTACAAAATGAGGGGCATCCAAATGTTTCCTTTGGAGCTGCCCCCGGGGAAGGCACAGTTGGTCTCTGGGGTGATGCTGAGCATCCCACACGGGGCACCCAGCCTGGCACGTGCCACACACCTCCACAGCCAGGCCTGGAAATTCCTCCCCAGATCCAGCTGGGATTCACTCCTAACAATGCCATTGGGGGTGTGTGTGTGTATATATATATATATAAATTTTATTTTTTTTT
>VXBB01020611.1:133040-147083 GCA_013399915.1 Illadopsis cleaveri
TTTTTTTAATTGCTTGGATTTGGTCACGAGCAGGAAAAGCTGCTCTTATTACAGCTGAAAATCCACCGTGAGATCTGATGTCAGGCAGGTGGAAAGGAAATGTCCTGCAGGAGCCCCAAATGTTGGGCAGTCCCCGCTGACCTCCAGCATCTCCTGGCACAAGCCAAAGTCCTTCCCATCTATGCCAGGTGCAGTAAAATCCATCTGTGTGCTTCTGTTGGCCATGAACCTGCTCCTGGGAGGAGATTTGTCTCCCCAGCCACCCCTGGGTGTCTCCCCACCTGCATGGGGCCTTGTCCTGGTTTGGAAAGACACGTGTCTGCTAAGGCAGGCAGGAGCATTCCCTTGAGCATGGAAACCCCCTCCCTTCAAAATTATTATAATTTTGAAATNACAGATCTGTTTGGAAAAAGCATTTCCATGGCATTCAGCAAAGGATGCTGCTCTGGCTCTTGCAGGTGACCCATTCCTGAGGGCAGAGAAGGGTGTTAACAGTTCACCAAAGCTGTTAAACACGTGCACGAGGGGCTGGCACACAGGCTGAGTCTGTAAAAACACAGATCAGTCCCCAGGTGCTGACCCAGGAACAGCGAAAACTTTTTTTTTAAATGTTTTGGAAATTTCTCAGTCAACAAGATGGGATCATCTGCTAGCTCCTGGGTCTTGCTGGTCTGTGGGCAGGAGGAAATGAGCAGGATTTGCTGCTGAAGCTCCTGAGAAGAGGTTTGTGCCCTGTTGTGCCCAGTGGTGTTCCCTGATGTGTTCCCTGCACAGCCCAGGCTCTGGCTGTTCCCAAAGCCCGTGCACAGAATCCTGTTTCATTTCACTTGCTGTGATCAGCCCTGTGCACGAGGGGGTTGACCACTGGTATGTGTGGCAATGCCAGAAGTAAATGAAACCCTTCCCTGGGGAGAAGGGTCAATTGCTTTTGGCTGCAAAATTTGCAAAATTTTCATTCTTTCCCCCACCATCCGCCCCCCACCCAAAATGTCTCCTTGGAAAACACCTCTGCATTTTTATTCAAAAGGAAAATAAGCCCATGCTTTTGATCGTGCAAGTTAAAAAAAAAAAAAAAAATTAAAAAAGAGATCATTTATATCTTTGAAAGCTGGATAATTTTAGCCAAACGTGGGGAACAGGATTTGAACAGGATCCACGGCCATTGGAAGGGCTTTAGAGGGTTTGGAGGAGTCTGCTGACAAGGGAGCATTAGCCTGTTGACACCTTTCAGATGCAATGAGCTGAGCTTCCTGCTACAACACCAAAACACACTGGGGAGGATGGCAGGCAAGTCTTTTCTGGGATCTGGGGTTCTTCTCCCTTATCCTTATCAAAAAATAAAGGTTGGAAGAAAGCAATGGCAGGAAAAGAAAGCGTAAAAGATAAAAGGATCAAGAAACCCACTGATTTTTACAATTTAATATCCTTCTTTGAGTGGGAGCTGCTTTAATAATATGCACAAGGAGTGAATAATGCTTTCAAATATTCCCAGAGAGTGAATAATATGTTATAATATTCCCAGAGTATTTATTTGACTAATTTCCCCCAATGTTTTTGAACTGAGATCTAACAGCCTTGGACCTTAAAGGGGAGATTTGACTTCCTTGGAAGTGTGGATCAGGCCCCAAACACCAAATGAACCCACGTTCAAACATCACCAAAGGTTCACCTGATAGACATCCAGTGGGTTGTTGGGTCACTTTTCCCTGCTGATCCACAAATAAATTACCTGCCAATAAATGGAACCAGCAGTGGCTTGGCCAGGTGTTCCACTGGGGCCCCAAGGGAGCTGTGGTGAAGAAAGGGGAAAATGGGGGGGGAAAGGGAAAAAAAAAGCTAATAAAAAGTAAAATATTAACATCCCCAGCTCGTTTGCTGCTGGGTGCCTCCAGCAGATGTGCCTGTGTCACAGAGCGAGCTGCAATGGCCCAGCTGGGAGGACGTGCCAAAAGCAGGATATGGGAAAAGACTCCTTTTAAACACAGATGGATGAAACCTTTATTCCCTTTTAAATTACATTTTAATGCACTGGCTACTCTGGAGGTGTTGGTGGGACTGGCTGGGCCTGAGCAGGATTGGGGTGAGTGTCCCCAGGGAACCTGCTGAACCCAATCCTTGGGTCAGTCTCTGTGCCCCCAGCCCAGCCTTCCCCATCCTGCTGTTATTTCCAAACCCCTCCTGGTGGTCTGCATCACCTCCAGCTGCTCTGGGTCAGCTCCACCCCAATTCCAGTGCTGAGGGCTCACAGGAGCAGCTCCCAGCCTTTGTCCCATGCTCAGCCCCTGAGAACCTCCTCTTCTTGTTGGGGAAGCACATCTTGAAAGGCCTGGCTTGCTCCCCTCCCAAAACACCTCTTGGAGCATTTGGAGCCCTCAGCAGTTTCTCACTGCTAATTATCCATTAATTAAGAGATTTGGTTACTTTGGCAGCACAAATCAGGGTTCAGTCCTGGCATTCCTGGTTTCTCCCCTCTTAGGACAGCCCTTCCACCCTGCTGGGGCAGCACCCCAGACCCAAACAGTGACACCCAGAGCCAGGTGCCAAAAAGAAACCCACAAATGTGTCCTGCCCGAGGCAGACAGACAGATCTGCTGAGCTCTGTGGGTGGAAAGGGGTCGCAACACATCCACAGCCCAACACTTTTGGGGATTTTGGTGAGTGGTTTGAGTGGGAAGGGGTGACAAAGGGGTTGTGTGGGTGCCTGTGATGGTGGGAGAGCTGGCAGAGGGACGTGGAGGGTGATCAGGCTCCTCACCCTGTGTGAGAGAGGACAGTCTGAGCACTCCACAGCCCACCAGAAAGGGCAGATTTACAGATAAGGAAGGGAGCTAAAAGAAACCTTCCAGCTTGTTTTGGTTTTCCATCTGGAAAGAGAAAGAGAAGGGAACATTCCCATGGACTGAACACCGTATTTAATTTTTTTTGTTGTTGCTTTTTTCATGTGCTGAGCTGTACCAAGTCACTTCAGCCTCCTCGAACACAGGATTTTCTCACTTTTTTTGGTAAACTGCAGTTACCATGGAGAGGGCTGAGGCAAGCCAAATGCAAAACACTGGAAACTACACCCAAACTCACTGCAGCCATATCAAACAGTTAATTAGAGAGGCCGTCCATGTGTTTCCCATTCCCTGGAATGGTTTGAATCAATGGCCCTGTGATTTATCACCTGTTTTCTGTGTGAACGGCTCAGCTCTGCTCTTGTGCATGTGTTGGGAAGGGGATTTGTGCTGTGCAGTGAAAGAAGGAGGGGAGATATTAAGGACTTTAAAAACAACCCCAACACAATCATCAAATAACCACTTCTGCCCCTTCCCCCAGTATAAATCTCCCACTGGAATGACACACTTTGGATCTTGATGGGATTTCTTGCCTTTGGCAAGAGGGAAAAAGGAGACAGCTTTTGTCTTGCTTTGATTTTGGAGAGTGAGAGATCAGAGAGTGCTGGGCACTCCTGGGGCTGCCTTCTGCTGTGCTCAGATGGAAATTCAGAGTGTGCTTCCCTGGGGCTGTTTCCTTTCCCACTGCACTGGGCGGAGAAGCAGGGAAGGGGTGGCTGGAGGGGGGAGAGAGGGAGAGGAAGAAGAAATCCAAGGTTCCCACAAGTTCTCTCAATGGATGTTGTCTCCCCGCTAGGCAGGAAGACCTTGATGGTGGCAGAGGTGCTCCTGTGACATGGCTTGTGGCTGGAGAGTCACTTGGAGGAGGTCCTGGGAGGAAGCAGTGTCCATCCGTCCATCCATCCATCCATCCATCCATCCATCCATCCATCCATCCACCATCCATCCATTANTTATCCATCCCTCCGTCCCTCCATCCCTCTATCCCATCCATCCATCCATCCATCCATCCATCCATCCATCCATCCATCCATCCCTCCATCCATCCCTCCATCCATCCATTGTCCATCCATGTGTCCAGAGATGTGGATCTTCTCCATCCTGCCCATGTCTGTGACTCCTCCTTCCCCTTGTGCCATCTCCTGCCCATTGAGGCATTGGGGTTGTCCCTCTGCTGCCCAGGTGTCCCATCACCACCATGGACAGTGTGTGACCTGCCAAGGGGATAAAAGCTGATGGAAAAACCCCTGGAAAGATTTGCCCCTGGGCCTGATGTGTCCTCCCAACATGTGCTGGAGCAACAGCCCTGCCTTATCCCTGCTCCCCCTCCACAGGGCACAGGGAAAAACACCTCAGTCTTCAAAGCAGGGCTGGTTCCTCCATCCTCCTGCTGGAGCCTGAGAATCCCTCTGTGCTCCAGCTCTTCCCAAAGCAAGCTGAGCTGGTTTTATCCCTGCAGCCTCCTGAGCTGCCCAGCAGAGCCGTTGCTGTGCCTGCCCAAGCTGGGACAGCCCGGGATGAACACGGCATTATCCAGGTGAGCCACTCCCTCCAGTGAATGCCCTGCCTGGGCTGGGTGGGGCTGACTGCAAACCCTGCACGTTTATCAAACCCATCCCCAAAAGCAGCTGCTGGCCTGAAAGGTGGCTGCACCTCTCCATGAACCACATTCCACCTTCCCTGCCAAGACTGGAGCAGAGAGGGAACAAAATCTGCTTTCCTGTCGTTAAGAGATAATTGGAAAACCTTACAGCTCCCCTGAGCTCAGTGTGTGAGAGATACCAGGCCCTCTGAGACCCAAAAAGGAGTTTTGGGGGGTTTTGGGGGCTTGGGAGTGAGGATCAGACCTAAGAAAGCTGGAAAGGGGGATTTGTGTGGGATCCTGGAGCAGAGAAAGTCTCTATTCAAATCTCTATTCTCATTCTCTCTCTTTCAAGGGGAAAATCTCTATTCAGTCTCTATTGAAGCATGGAAGTACAGTCAAATCCCTGTCTGGCAAACAGGGCAGTTTGCCCCATGTCTTCAGATCATGCACAGGTCTGGGGAAGGTCTCCTCCTAAAAAGGTCAGATTTGTGCCTCAGTTTCCCCTCTTGCTGCAAAGGGAAGAGATGGTGTCAGGGAACACAGGGTACTGTCCTGGGAAAGAGGGGAGCAGTGACCTCCCAGAAATAGCTGTGAGAGCAGGGGAGGCTGTTGTGCTCTGACTGACACGTTGCTGTTTTTATTGCAATCTGCAAGGAAGGAAACTGGCCTCAAGCAGCAGGAGAAGAGAAACATTTCCTAGGAATTTCCAAAAGTTTTCCCACCCTGGGAAGAAATGGAAACAGTGAATGTGAGCCCTGAGATTGCTGCACTACCCAGACCCACGAGAGCCCACTGTGACAGCCCCAGCCCAGGGCTGAGATCCTGCAGGGAGCAGGGTACAATCCCTGCTGCATTTCACTGAGGTGGAATGACTTCTCAACACCCTCTCCCAGATTTGTTGGAGCTGCTCCTTAGGAAGATCCTGGATTTCATTTCAGCCTTGCAGCACTGACCCTGTGAAACCACAGAGAAACCACCAACACCTCATTCTGGGGCTGTGGGCTGCTCGTCCCAGCCTTGAGCTGTCAGCAGGAACAAATTCCACCCTCAGCTCTGGGTCCTGGTGATGAAAATGGACCTGTTTTATACACTGGAGCTGCTGGTGGGAAGTTTCCCAGGAAAGCTGAGTGAAGAGCAGGTGGTTTCACCAGGAAAAATGAAGAGGGGCTCTGCTGAAGGTTCTGAAACCTGCCAGCAGGAGGGAAGGGAAGGGCAGAGATGTTTGCAAAGCAAGAGGGAGTGAGGCTTGCAGAGAGGAATGACCTCTGCAGAGTGCTCTGAGGAGAAGCAGCTTGGAAAGGAGCACCACAGCTACAGATGTGTGAGGGATGGATCCAACATTATCCAGCTGGGACCCAGCTCAAATGGGCGGCTTTTCATCAGTGCAACACACTCCCTTCCATGGCAGCCCCTCTTCCAGCACTGCTCCCAGAGATTTGGGTGTCCCTGCCCATGGCACTGGATGGTCTTTAAGGTCCCTTCCAACCCACACCCTTCTGTTTTTCCAGGATTCTATGATTAAACCCCATTCTTCCTAACTTTTTAATCCAAATCCAGAGTCAAGTCACTGTTTGGTTGGTTTTATTTTGAAAATAAGGCACTGAGGGGACTCTTTGCTCAGTTTGGGGGCTGAAGTTTTGCATGGGGTTGCACGAACTCCCTTCAGTCTTACCTATTTCAGTGAGCAGGTCTCTGGATCAAAATCAGAGCTGCCAAAACTAGAAGCCTACACACATCCCAGGGGCTCTCAGCTGGCAATGGGGTGTTTGTCACCCTGCAACCTGCAGGAACTAATGGATGTGGAGGAGCACAGCCAAGATTTGCTTTGCAGGCACACAAATGCCTCATACAATGGGGAAAAAAAAAAAATCCAATGGCTAAAAACCATGAAGAGCTAAACCTGCTTGGTCTGCAGGTTCCCCTGTGCTGGTGGAACACAGGAAGGCTCTGCAGGTGGGAGTGATGGCAGCAGGTGTTGCTGGCCAAAATTTGTTCCTGGACTTGAAGCTGATGATCTCAGCCTCTGCAACAGCTTCAATGAAGGATAATCAGCCAGGTAGGCACAGAGCACATCCCTGCTCTGGCCCGGGGTAGGAGGCACCTCTCTGTGCTTGGAGTCAGGGTTACTCTGCCTTCTCGTCTATCAGGAAGATGCTGTGGGGTTTTGCATTCTATTATGTTTAATGGGTTATTATTATTTTTTTTCTTCTTGTTGGCTGTTTGGTGGAGCTGAACATCCCAGGGGAGCCTTTTCTTGATGGCTGGGTTGCCAGACAGAATGACATCAGACAGACGCTCGGAGGAATGATGAAAAGGCAAAGCATTATTTCTTAATAACAGTCTCTGGCAGAACACAGAGTGGAGCTGAACACGCTGGAGAGCACCAGGCCCTGATACTGACGGGGCACAGGGCAGGGGAGGGAGGAGGAGGAGGAGGAGGGGGCTGCTCTGCCCAGCTTAGGCACCAACACCTCCCCATTAGCCAGGGGTGCTGCCAAAATGTCAGCATGGAGTGATGGGGAATGGGTTTTGCCAGAGGGCAGGGTTAGATGGGATATTGGGAAGGAATTTTTGGCTGTGAGGGTGGTGGGGCCCCTGGCACAGGGTGCCCAGAGAAGCTGTGGCTGCCCCATCCCTGGGAGTGTCCAAGGCCAGGACAGGGCTTGGAGCAGCCTGGGACAGTGGAAGGTGTCCCTGCCAGTGGCAGGGGGCTGGGGGAGTTTAAGGTCCCTTTCAATCCAAATCATCCTGTGATTCTGTGACTCTGCCTTTCTTCAAAGAACAGGAGAAGGAGCAGCAGAGGATGCTGATGTCCTTGCCCTATCCTAATTATCCCTTATCATTTTCAACAGAAGCTGTGCAAGTCTCCTCTGCCCTGCTTTAATTGAGATTTTCTCTTTAATCTTGGGCCCCATTGTGGTGCTGTTACTGATTTCTCCCTAAAAAATGGTGCCAGTTTGAGAAGCCCCGAGTCCTTCTTTGTAACGGGGAAATTCTGAGCCTTGAGCATCTCTCAGCCTCATCCCTCACCCCACTCTGGTGGACAGAGCTCCAACCAAGATGTCCTTGCTGAAGGAGCACTTGCTGAAGGAGCCCTTGCTGGTGTTGCAGGAGCTCACTCCAGTTTCTTGGAGGGGGTGGGGTTGGGTTTGCTTTGTCCCCATCCAAAGCCACTTGTCCCCATTGTGACTAGAGGACTGTCTTGGTTTGGAAAGACACGTGTCTGCTAAGGCAGGCAGGAGCATTCCCTTGAGCATGGAAACCCCCTCCCTTCAAAATTATTATAATTTTGAAATTAAGGGGCTGTCAGGCAGAGATATGGGAAGAGGAATAACAGTTCTTTACTAGGAAAATTAAAATAAAAATGCAGTAGTACAAAAAAAACCACCGACAGGGTCAGAACACAGCCTGACCCCCTGTTGCTCAGGGTGTTGGTGTCAGCCCAATCCAGCCCTCCTGCAGTGCCAGATGTGGTTCTGTTGCAGCAATGATCCTGTACAAGGGTGGAGTTTCCTCTGAAGGTCCAGTGGTGCTGAGCTGGGTCTGGTCTCCCTCTGGGAATCCAGTGCAAACAGGCTGTGCTGCTGTTCTGAATGCCAGGGTTGATCCAGGTAGGAATGCTGGGCTCCTCCCCCTGGGTGGAGCATCTCCCCATGGGATGATGGAATTGTCTCAGCCCTGCAGTGAGCCTGGATGGCCCATGGACAGCAGATATCCCCTGGGGGGAGGATGGGTCCTGGAAGGGATAAAGAACTCTGCCCAGCTGGTTTTAACAGCTGGTAACAGAATCCATACCTTGTGTATATTGTAGATGTAAGGTCACCTTGTAGATGTAAGGTCTATACATACCTGACATCTTGCATTGCAACCTCAGACAAGGACCTTTCCTCCTCAACTCACCACTACCCTGCTCCTCTCTCAGCACAGCCAAGGTTTGCTGCTGTTCCCAGACCATGCCAGAGTGTGAGTGTAATGAAGTAAATAACACGAGGCCTTACTGACCTGTTTAATTTAAATGATTTCTTTCTCTGTACCTCCTTCCCCAGGATGTGTATTCAAGAAGAGAAGGTCTCTGAGCTGCTTGGGGTGTTTCACAGCTCCTGAATCCATGTTTTCACAGCAATTCTGCTGATTTCTGCAGTTCTCTTCCCCCTCTCAGCATCTAAAAGCAAGAGGTCAACAAGATGGTCAGATACTCCTCTTTTGGATGTGGGCAGAAGACCAAGAAATAAGTGATCAAAAGTTCACAGTTGCCTCAATACCCGATTACAGACCCGTTGCAAAAATCCAACAGCTCCCTGTCAGAGCCCCTAAAAAATCTGAAACTAAACTAAAAGCCATCTAAAAGTGCAGTTACATCTGGCTTTCAGTTTCTTCTCGCTGCCTTCTCTTTTTAAGTTGCTCATAAATTCTTTGGATACAATTCCTTTTGGGCTAAAGTTTTCGAAGTTTGGCCATCCCTCAAAAGTACGTTAAAAAATAAATAGAAAACTTGAGAAAATGGGTTTGGGAGTTGACATTAGTCAAGCAAAAATCCTGTCCTGCCTTCACTTTCCCCAAACCAGAGCCCCCCACTCCAGTCAGCCAGACTGCACCAGTGTTCAAACTGGGATTTGGTTGGCCATGAGACCCTTGGAGAGGCCGAGTGGAAGGGGACTCAGATCTCCTTCATCTCAGCCCCTTCCTCCTGGCACTTTGGCAGAGAAATGAGGCCAGGTTGTTTTCTTTGCAGCTCCTTTCCCACAGTTGTTCCCTGCTCCACACCACCATGGGATGCATCACTGAGGCAGGCAGGCAGGGTTTGCAGGCTGGGCGAAGAGGGGATGGCATCTCCAACAATTCTGGGATGGCATCAGCTCGGAAAAACCTCCCCAGGTCATGCATAATCCATGGTCACCTACAGTCCCCAAACCCCTTTTATTACTCAGCTAATTCCTCTTTCCTGAAGTGTTCAAGGCCAGGTTGGACAAGGCTTGGACCCACCTGGACTAGGGAAAGGTGTGTCTGCCCTTGATGGGAATGGGATGAGTGTTGAGGTTCCTTCCAACCCAAACCATTCTGAGGTTCTTTGGTTCTGGAACATGCTAAATATGGCATGGAAAATGCTAAACCCCAGTGTCCTCCACACACCCTGGGTGGATTTGTGCTGTCTACAAATCCTGGGTGGGTTTGTGCCCTCGCCATTCTAAGAAGTGGCTGAGATGGTTTAAGGAAAATCCAAAGCTCGTGTGAGCATCATCCGACAGAAGGCTCTCCCTCCTCTCTGTTCCCTTGCCATGCTCCTAGAAGCAGATTTTGTGGGAGACTCCTCAAGAACCACCAGTAAATAAGGCTGGAAGAGAATATTTTCCTTCTCCTCTGTATTTTTTTAAAAGCACTGAATTATCCAGGAGCTGTGAGGAGCAGCAAGGCAGCGCCAGGAAGATCAAAGCAGGGATTTCCTGGGGTGGGAATGCTCCCTTCACCCAGGAGCTGGGAACTTGCCTGGGGAACAGAGAGCTGGTTGTCAGCTCAACACAGGAGATCATTCTCCATTCATTCTCCATCCCCATTGTGAGGATGACAATGGCCATGCCCAGCCCCGGGCAGGA
Organism: Illadopsis cleaveri; assembly: GCA_013399915.1. Lineage (NCBI taxonomy): Eukaryota > Metazoa > Chordata > Aves > Passeriformes > Timaliidae > Illadopsis > Illadopsis cleaveri. Next base: position 143,054 of record VXBB01020611.1, read on the forward strand.
CGGCAGTGCCACACTCTGGTGGGTGACAAACAAGGGACACAGTGTGGTCCTTCCTGGGCCAGGGAGGAAGGGGATGCCTTAATTCAGACACACACACAAGGGTTTGTAGGAATTGGGGGTTTTTCTGCTTTCATTTTTGTTGGTTCTTTCCTCCAGGCTGAATTCCCGCTTTTCTGCAAGTCTGCAGAACATGGACACCCTGGTTCAACCTGCAACACACAAACACAGGGTTTGAACTGGTAAATCCACCCAAACTCAGCCCTTGGGGATTTATTAGATTAAATTTCTCCTCCAGTTTTTTGGAGGACACCTGTAGGATCCAAGACCATATAAGTCATGTTTTCTCCAACTGCAGGCAAGTTTGGGAAGGGTCTTTAGATAATCTTCATCATTTAAATGAATTTGCTTCATCTGCAAGTGCCTTAAAGGAGCTTAAAAATGGTGGGTTTGGAGATGAAGAAGTAAATGTTTTAACCCCTCAGGTGTGCTCTTGGAGCAGGGATCCTGGATCCACACCCAGAGCTATACTGGCAGTGAAATTAAGGTCCTTAATACAGCATTTGTCTTCCTTGTCCCCTTGCAAACCCTTTCTCTTAAATGCAAACCAAACTTTACTGCCCCTGAGCACATGGAGATTGGCTTGACCCTGTGATGTTCATAAATTGGATTTGAACAAAACCCTCAAACAACTAGGGGAGAAAAAACCCCAACCAGAGCCCAGTTCCAGCACCTGGCATTGCTTTCCCTCCTGCCAAAAATTGTCCCTCTCCAGTTGGGATGGACACTGGACTGCAGGAACTGGCCTCACATGAAACATCTGGAGAGGTCCTGGAAGAACTGGCAGTGATGCCTTGGGAAGGCTGACCTGGAACAAAGACTGAACAGAGCTAGAGGGTAAAGCAGATATTTATTAAAAGGCCTTAAAGGAAACACCTTGGGCAAGACAAGAGCCTGGCCAGGGCTACACCCAACGTGGACCCAAAATGGTCACGAGGTCTCACACTTTTACAAGTTTTGGTTCATTTGCATATTGGGGTTTAATTGTCCAATTACAGCTTGAGGTTATGAAGTCCCATCCTTCTTGTTTTCTCTCTTCAGTCCACCATTGTTTGTGCTTTTGGGCCTGGAAGTTGTACTTGTTGTCCTTGGTCTTCAGCAGGAAAAGGATTTGTTTTGTGTCCCTGCTCTGTGCAGAGCTGAGTGACACTGACTGTGAGCTCAGAACTGCACCCCTGGGCAGCACAGAGTCTGAAATACATGAAAGCTCAAACTTAAGGCATCAGCAGGGCTGGAGACATCCCTGGAGAACGCTCTGGAGTGGTGGGAGGGTGGGACAGCAAAGGTTTCTTCCAGGAAAGAGCCAGCTGAGATTGTTACATGCAGCTCGTCATTATTACCAACAAAAAGTGGCCTTGGAAGGCTGGGTGGGAGCTGGCCTTTCCTGGAAAGAGGAGCTCTGGATGGCTGAAATCTGAACAGCACATGTGCACCCTCCTTGCCTGTGTGAACCCCTTTGCTTTCTCCTCTCCTGCTCCCAATTTTCCAAAAAAAGTGGGAGATTTCCACCCCTGCCTGTTCTGGTGCCTGCGGGTTCACACTGTCCTCCAGCTCCTGCCTTGAGAGAATGGAGTCATGGGCCAAATTATCTGGAAGAATCCCCCAAACTAGACCTTGCACCTCCCACCTGGTTGAGCTGGGTGAGTACATGGATCCTCCTGCAATCCATGATTCCTGGAGCTGGCTGGCCCAGGAGCCAGGCCCTGGATAACTGCAGCAGTAATACCTGATGTGTAGCTGGTGCTTTTTGCAGTCCAAGTGCCTTTCCTGCATTAACCACCTCATTTACTGATAAGGGAAGGAAGTGGGGAAAGGCTTTCCCTGCCAGAGCCACAATGCCAGATGAAGGATGCATGATGCATTTCCCTAAACTTAAATTTGGCCCTTTTTCCTCTTGCCAAAACAAGCAAAGAAACAAACATCTGAGACTTCATTGTGGTTTTGGGGGACTGGAAGTCACGGGGACAATGCTGATTTTCCAAGGCATCTGCAGGATCACTTTCCAGAGAAGTGGAGGAGTAATAACACTCCCGACCCAGGTACACAGCTGCCCTTGCCCTGGGGACAGTGCTGACAGGACACACAACAATGGCCTGGGGAGGAGTTGAAAGGTTTTGATCACAGTTTAAGCCGGGAATCAGCAACATTCCTTTCCCTGGAGGTTACTGTGGCACGGATTAAAGCAGGACTAAAGTTCAAGCAAAACGTGAGCCAGCATTGCACAATGCTGGCAAAAGGTCCCGTCACGAACACTTTGAGATTGTGGGGAAGAAGAAATTTAACCCCTTTTCCTGCTTTTTTCCTGACTGCTTTGCCCCCCAGATGATCTCCAGGAGACCCAGGAGGGTCTGCTGAGCTTTCTGAAGGCAGCCCTGTGATTTGCAGCCCAAGGGGGTGAGGTGATGGAGGGTTTGCTTTCCCTGCCAGGCCTGGCTGTCACACAGCCTGCCCTGGTGACACAGCCCAGAGAAACCAAGGCCAGAGGCTGCTCCCCACAGCTCCTCTGTGAGACCACTTGGGATGGTGGTTTCACTTTTAGATCCTGGATTCAGAAGGAAAAGAAAAGGGCTTCTTTTCAAACAGTAAGTGGAGGCCCAGGGTCCAGGTCTCTCTCCAAACAACTCTCCAGCCTACCTGCACCTTCCTAACATCCCAGGAGTGCTTGGCCCTGCGTCCCTGCCCTGGGTTTGTTCCATCCCTCTCTCCATCAGAGACATATTATCAATTTCCTGAAATAAATCCAGCTCCAAGCCATCCTGCTGTTCCCAAGGAGTATTTGGGTTTCAGCTGTCACAGAGATCACTGCCTGCATCTCCTCACAGGGGGTGTAAAGCCCATGGTCCCACTCTGTGAACCTCAGGTACCTGCTGGGCTCTAAACCTGAGAAAAGGCTCCAGACCCAGGCAGGCAGCGTGTCCCAGGTGCTTTAGGGGAAGAAGGATCCTCACCTGTGCAGGCCCCCAAGAGCACCCCACACCTACACATGCACAGGCAGAGGGAGGGGCCCGGGGTGAGGGCTCAGCTCAGCTCTCTCCCTGCTGCTGGAATCTGTGAGCTCAGCAAGCTGGGAGCTGCTGGCTCCAAAGGGATGTGGAGCAGCCTGGCACCAGGGCTGGAGGCAGCCAGGGGTTTTCACACTCTGTGTGTGATCCAGGCTGTGACACTGATGCCCCCTGTCACATTCCCCTGCAGCAGCACAGGGGGCTGGAGCTGAAGCATTTCCATGGAAGAGCAGGGCTCTCCACTGTCGTTGTAGGACACAAAATAAAGATGAGAGACTCCAAATATTTCAGAAGGCAAAGAGCATAGAAAAAAGGCTTTATTGTCTGATTCTTACTAGCTTTTATAAGGTGTTCTGATACAGACCTAACATGATCGAATAGGAATGCCACCTCTCTAATCCCATTGGTTAAACTGGAGAAACAGCAAAACACCACCTGGAGAAAGATTGTTTTGAGAAAGGAGAGTTGTTTGCCAAGATTGTTTTGAGAAGAAACTTTCTTGAGAAATTTTTCCTTGGGAAAAAGTTAGCAGCTGCTAGCAGGCTGAAATCTCTCAGACCCAGAAATATCAGGCCCCCACTCCACTCCATGGAAAAACCATCCCCATTGTAGGGATGAAACAAAAGTGGAAAGCAGCCCTGTGGAGCCCCACAGGACAGGCTGCACAAACTACTGAAGGAGAAGGTGGATCGAGTCAACTCGCTGAGCTCAAAGCTGTTCAGTTGGCCCTGGACATTGCTGAAAGAGAGAAGTGGCCAAAGCTCTACCTCTGCACTGATTCGTGGATACTGATATCCACTGATATCCAGTTCTGGGCCCCTCAGTTTAGGAAGGACGTTGAGACACTTGAGCGTGTCCAAAGGAGGCAACGAGGCTGGTGAGAGGCTTGGAGCACAAGCCGTATGAAGTACGACTGAGGGAGCTGAGGTTGTTTAGCCTGGAGAAAAGGAGACTCAGAGGTGACCTTATCA
>VXBB01020614.1:23088-37572 GCA_013399915.1 Illadopsis cleaveri
ACTATTTTATGATAAAATAACCGGAATTTCTTTGATGCAGGTGTCTGTCAGTGTAGGCTCCCTTCATCAGTAAAGGGGTGTAGTCCTGGTTTGTGCTTGAGATGTTTGATTTTTTGAAATTCCTTTCCCAGGGAATTTTCTGTAAACAAGAAGCATGTTTTGGCAACGGCAAATCTGTTTACCTATTTTCCCTTGGAGGGACTTTTTCCTTTATGTCCCTCTGGTCTGACCAATTTAATTGAAGAAGTTTGTCTTCTTGTCGCCAATTGAATTGGTCTATGTAGAATAGTATAAAAGGGGAGACACTTCCCAAGAATAAAGGACTTATTTTCAGCCTTCTGAAGTCAGAGTCTGTGTCGTTGTGGTGTACTACAGCATCAAAGAGAAGCTATTCGGCACAGTCATGTGGCTTAGAAATCTCACTTGCAATTGTATAGGGAGCGATGAGGCAATGCCATCTAAGACGGTTGCAATCTTCTATATCCAGGAATGAGGACAGAGGAATTACCATATGTACCTACTGATACAAATTTTTAAAGTTCTACCAAGCAATGAAGTATTGGCCCTAGTTGTAAGGCCTATAGTTACCCTTTTTGTCAGTAAAGCTTGGCTGAGGTTTTAACCAAAATTTTCCACAGGGTTATTCCTGTCATCCACAAAGACTGTTTCTCCTGCCCATTGATACCCCTTCCCTGAAAGTGTCAAGGCCAGACTGGATGGGGTCTTGAGAAACCTGGTCTAGTAGAAGGTGTCCCTGCCTATGGCCAGGGGTTTAAATGGTTTTTAAGATCACTTCCAATACAAACCTTTCTCTGATTCTACTGCAGTGGCTTATCAACTTTGATTAGCAGGACTAGCAGTGGCCATACAGAGAGGGAAGCATTTTGAGAGTTAGATTTAGACAAGGATGAGAAGCACAGAAGTAGAACATGATTAACTGGAAAACCCTTTTTCTTGTCTGTCCTTCATAAAGCTCATCAAGATAGGTCTCTTCTAACTCAACATATCTCATGATTCTATAACTCTCTTTTCACTGATTACCACATTTACCTCCTGCCATTTCACCAATACCTCTGTGTGCCAACCAAGCCAATATGAACTAAAAAGTCTCAAATAATGGTGAGGTTAAAAGTAATAATAGAAAACATTCAAATCGCAAATGTTCAAAATCACTCAGATGTAGTACCTGTGTGCTACAGAGATAAAGTGCTAATGTAAGTGGAATATGCAGAGAAATTACAAAGAAAACCCAACCATAAATTAAATAAAAACTCCATAAAAACAAACAAACAAACAAACAAACCCATCACCCACCAAACAACCCCCCACCAACCAAACAAACAAGAAAAATGAGGTCCAAAAAATCCCCCAAATCCAAAACAAACCAGCTTCCACTCTATCTTCTTAAAATCCTTTATCCAGAAACTTATGAGAAATGTGTGACTTGGGAATGTGTACAATATCAAGGTGAAAATAACATTTAATTACCCAAATGCTCTCTTCAATTGTAATGGAGAATAATACAGGTTTCCATAAGCACTGCATCTTTCATTTCCATAAATATTTGAGGGAAGATGGAAAACATCAGTCAGAGTTATTCTGAGGATACAATCTATAAGGTCCTCTGTTGTAGCTTTTCAGTAGATGCACTAGATATGCTGAAGCCTGACCGTTTCATAAGTCTAGAAAATAATAAAGACATTATTTAGCATGGCATTTCCATACCTGTTGATTTGCTTCCACTGAAGCATTGATTCTTTGCAGGATTGTAATAACATGATGGATCCTGAGCAGCCTCTACTCTGAGACCTGATTCAGGGTCTTTATTCAGGTCAAGTAATACTTTATACAACAAAAGTGAGTTGTAAAAGGATACAAAACCCAGTTGTTTCAACACAGAGTCCATAGATCTCCAGAAAAGATTCAAAACTTTCTCCACTGCTATTTTTTCACATCTCTCAGACTTTTTGTACCTTGAATGACATCACATGTTGGGAGAGGGAACCTCAGTTTGAATTTCAGGCAGATAAAAGCAAATGCCTCATTTATTGCTGATCAAGTTTTAAAGTTCTAGGATAGGGACATCTCTCTTCATTCTATTCTTGGACAGTGGCTCTCTGACTTCCATTCTGGCTTTCAGTAGTGAGGTAAGGCAAGAATTATAAGGGGAAATAGAAATCCCTCCTCACGTTTCAATACATGGTCTACCTGTCCTGTTCACAGTTTGAACCAATTTTAAGTGATAACCCAAATTATTCCGCTCTCTTAAACATCTGCTTGTACTGACAAAAATTTCTTCCTGTGGAACTCCCTTGATTTTGATTGGCTTTTGGCAGAGATAAGCCCGGCCCTGCATGTCTAACCTATGTCTTGGACAAGCAGCAGAATTAGAGAATTGAATAAATTTCCTTTATCTTCATTTGCAAAAGGTGCAATAATCTGCACATTTAATTCTATCCTTTACTTATTATTTTGTAAGGACACAATTTGCTGCAGATGTGACATCTTTGTGACAGTGAGTCTGCAGCAGCACTGAAAAGAAAGGGAGAAGGAGCAGGGTCACAGAGAGGACAAAAGGAAAAAATAGCTGTCTAAATCATATATCATTAAAGTGATGCTCATTGAATTACCTCTCTTAGGGCCTGTCAAAACATGTGGTGCCCTTGCAATATGATGTGAATTAAATGCCTTCTGGCCCCTGAAATATTGTTTTCAAGGCCAAATGTGTACTTTCACAGCTTCTCTGTAATAACTATTAAGAAACACTTGAAATACACTGATTGACTCCTATGATTAGCAAAACAACTCAGGAACACAATGTGAGCAATGTGTGGCAACAGGATTTCAAGAGGGAAAAAGAAGACCTGGGTACTTGCCAGACTTTGGTGATGGTCACTGACAGCTCCATCTACTGACAAATTGGTCAACATGACTTAACAAATTGGTCAACATTGCCCTGGGGAGAGAAAATCTAAAATCTAAACGTCACAGATTTGTAGAATCATTTGGTTTAGAAAGGACATTAAAGACCATCTCATTCCAACCCCCTGGCATGGACAGGAACACCTTCCACTACACCAGGTTCCTCAGCATTTGCTGGATCAACATCAATGGCATTAACTGGCTTAATCCTTTTAGTAATTGTAATCTTATTTTGCCCTCTGTGAGCAGGAAAGAGCTGTTATCTTTTTGGGAGACCCCAAGTAGACACCAGAGGGCCCTGAACCGATGGTTGTTATCAGATAGGAGCCACTGCTTTCTGCCAGGTAGCAAGAGATAGGAGGAGAGAAAAAGGTCTCAAGTCTCGCCAGGGCAGGTTTATACAAGATATTGGGAAAAATATCTTTCCTGGAAGGGTGTTCAGGTACTAGAACTGGCTGCCCAGGGCAGTGGTAGACTCACTGTCTGTGGAGGTGCTCATAAAATGTGTGGATTGCTTTTGGACACTTGGTTTAATGGTGGTCCAGACAGTGCCTGGTTAAGAATTGAATTCCATGACCTCACAGGCCCTTTTCAGTTGTATGAAGGCATGATTCCATGATCTCATCTGCTTGAGGATGTGAGGATCTTTGAGTCCTACAGCCATTGCCTTGGCAGACATCACAGTGCCACAACACCACAACAACTCCATGAAGTCTGGTTTCCTCCCAGCCACTCAGACCATTGAGAACCAGACAAATGGGCTTTTCCTCTTGCTTCCCACTGAATTTTGAGTTTTGGCTAATTCTGACAATTGTGAATTTTGCCTGCATTCATTGCTGGTTTTATATGGTGAGGGTTGTTTGGTTCTGACCAGAATGCCAGACATATTCTGCATAACTAGAAACAACTGATACTCCTCTATTTTAAAAATTCATCGCCTCTGTCCATCAAGAGGAACAGTGGTTTCTTAATTACTGGGAGGCTACAAGGATGCATCCAGAAACTAGTGTCTGTAGACCAGGACAAATGTAGTTAATACGTGAAGAGGTGAAATCTCACATAAAATGATGTGACGTCAAAAATATGACTTTGTGGAGAAAAATTGTACCATTATTTATCTTAGACATGAATATTTGCAGGGGGAGCTGGACCATGACCTCACTGCTAAATTCAAGTATTCAAAATTCATAATAAAAATGTCCCTCCAAAGCATTCACATTTAGATTTTTAAACTTTTTTTCAGTCTGCATTTCACATATCTATTATGCATGTCGGCTTTTCTCAAGATGATATTGACTAGAATTCTTATTTCTTTTAAATCTGCTTTTCTTCCTGTTTTTTAATGAAGATTGCAGGGGATAATATTTTTCTCATTCTTGAAACCACAGTTTTGAAGAAAATAAAAATATTGTGATGTTTGCAACAGAAATGCTAAAATCAACATTGCATTTATTCCTGTTAATTATAACAGCTTCATGATTTCCAGAATAAAGATAGTTTTTCATGCCAGAATCATGGGATGAAAATCCATGTGTATAGGTAATGTGACAATCCATTATGTAAAGAGGCCGCCTAAGAGTTCTGTAAATCAGAATTATAATCTTTGATTCCTTAAGAAAACTTAAATAAATTGAAAAATAGAGAGATGACATGAGTCTCCTCAGAGAATACACTCTGTCAGTTACAGATAAAGATGCAGAGCTCAAATCAGTTGGATTCTAGTACTTTTCTTAATCTAAAGTACCCAAGAATATTATCCAAGGGTCCCTAGGTGCCCCAACCTCACCAACACATGTTACAATACTCTTTTTTAGTGACTTATTTTTCTTAACCCTATTGTAGATTTGTTTTGGGGTTTTTTTGTTTGTTTGTTTGTGTGTTTAGTTGTTTGTTTTTGGAGTTTGATGGGTTTTTCTTGGTTTTTTTTTTTTCTTTTTTTTTCTCCTCTTTTTTTTTTTTTTTTTTTCTTTGGGTCAAAGGTATTTTAAGAAATAAGGGATAATATTGACATCTTATGTATTTTGTGAGTCTTGCAAAGGTCGTGTTCAGGATATGAAGGAGACATGACAGGGCCAGGACTCCTAGCACTTCTGAAGAAAATCTTTACTATATACCACAACATCAGGGCAACACATGGAGAGGCCTCCACAAGAGACAAGACAGATAAATGCTATTTTCTTATTCTTTCATAATATGTCTCTAGTGGCTGGCAACATAAAATAGCATTCAGCATAGAATGGTTTTCCTTAAATTCATCACACTTTTATTTAGCACTTACTAACGGCAATTGAGACTGTATTCAGCACTTAAGAAAAATACCTATAAGGAACCTTCTTATTAATGAATTAAGAAGTTGCACTTACTTTATGATCCAGAAGATAATCTGTGCAAAACTTCTTTATATATTCCAGTTTTGGTAATATGAGTTCTATGGCAATTTTGTAGTGGAAGATGTCTTTTTTGCAAGAAGAGATTGAGACTTCAGCACAGGTATCTCTCAGGGGGCCCCATCATTATGTATAGCTAGAAAAAAGACTGGATAGTGGATAGTTACTAGGAACCCAGTTTTGCAGGAGTAGTCCTTGGAGCCCTTGTGCTTCATGTAGCCTTGATGCCAGCCCGCACAGCTGTCTTGGGAAGAGCCGGGAAGAGGATTTCTTGCTATCCAGACCCTCAGCACAGCCAGGCCTTGCTGTCTGCAGTCTTACCGGGTGTAAAGTGTGACAGCCAGTTCTGACTCTCATCCTAGGTCACAGACAAAGTGGCCACAAACCACAGAAGGAAGAGCACAAATGTTCTGGCACCTGGCTTGTCATTCCAGCCATCGCTCCTCACTGCCTCCTAAACAAAATGGTATTGCCTGGTTTTGGAAGGTAAAAGACTTCCTTAGTGAGGAACAAGTTTTGGAATGCTGACCTCGCATGAGTCCTGGCTAGTTCCTGTTAGTGCAGCAGCAAAAATCTCACATGTTTTCATCCAGAATGCCTGGGATGTGTTCTGAAGTTGGTATCTCATCTCTCTTGTCTTCATGCTGTGATCAGAGAGAGTGCTTGATTTTTCCATCTTCTATAACTCCTTGTTTTTTGTTAGTGATTTTGAGGTGCTGAGTCTGTGAAATGCAGAGCACCCTGAAGTTTCAGTGATTGCCAATCAGAGGTGTGTAGAACCCTTCAAGACTGTGACTCATGAGAGCAATTGTGTTGGAAGGGAAAAGAAGTCTTGTCCTGTTAATTATAAGTTCAATTACAACACAACCCAAATCCAGAGTGTAACTCAAAGGGAAACTCAATGTGCAGTACATATGAAATGTATGAAACAAATAGGTCTTTTTATTAGTTTGAAGGTTAACATGTTCATTAGGTTGTATCTGTTCATTATGTAATTGTGCCTGTTACTACAGTATGATATGTAGCAATCAACAGGAGCATTTTGGGGAAAAAATGAAAGGAAAAAAATTAATTGTTGAGCATGAACAACTAAAAAGATGAACTAGACAGAAAGTTCATTTTTTCAGGCATGGTAGGCCCATTTCATCAAGGCAGAAAAAATAATTTTTTTGAAATGCAAATAAAATAGTAAAACAAGTTGGCTTAGAAGGCACAGAGATGCAAATTTGGGCTGACAATGTTTATGATGACCACAGCTTTCTTGTTTTTCCCCTTTACCCTAACATAATTGCCTTTGACTGGGCAAATCATGCTGTTCTTGTTGTAATGTCATTGCGATTTATGATTCTATAAGGCACTTGAAAAGATTTTTTTGTTTTTATACACTTTGGATTTCTTTTTAATGCCATCTAAAGAAATTGCTTACCTAAAGCTGTACATGTTATTTTTTATTAAATACCAAACGGTATAATCCTTTTTTTTTCCCCTCCCCTGTTTCTTGATTACAATCAAGATGTGTTTTAGATTTTATTACAGAATCACTTTCCTACTCAATTAGAGCCTTAAGGTTAATTTCCAGTTATACTTCGCACTAAATGTCAAGCTTAATGCAGATTTTACATAAATGTAGGGGAATATCCATCCACAGGGGTTACATGAAGCCTTGTGGGAAGATTTACACACAGCACCAAAAAAATAATTTCTGATCTGGTATGTAAGAAATGACACAGACTGCATGGTGTCCATTGGGAAGATTTACACACAGCACCAAAAAAATAATTTCTGATCTGGTATGTAAGAAATGACACAGACTGCATGGTGTCCATTGGGAGTTTCATGGCAATTTCAAGTGAGGTGTACTCAGGTACTGTGACAGTAGTAGAAAATTTCACCATTAAAATATGGTATATAGATAAAATGTAGCTGAGGACTGATCTGCCAGCACCCAGTCTGTATGAAATTCACCTAGTGTGGGAAAACTGATATTTTATTGAAGCCTTCCTCCCCCATGTCATGGCTCCCTGCAACAAAAGGATGCATCCTGAGGATTCCTCTTGGACAATCAAAAGAAGTCAAAGGTCCCTATTGCTCCCACAGATTTAGATAATTCTTATGTATCCTACTTACTTCTATTAAAAGTTTGATCATTTTCCAAATAAAAATACATTAAAGGTGCAAGGGTCTGAGAAAGAAAAAATATTGAAATGTTGACAATGTTAAAATTTCTCATTAATATCTTTGTATGAATTATTTATTCTACAAATTATAGTAGAATGTAAATAAGAAAACACTGATGTTACAGTCATTTTCTGAGCACAAAGGTTTGGCATATCCAAAATCTTACAGATCTGTGAAATGAATTTGCAACACCTCTTGACAGCACATAGTATTGTCTCATGGAAGGTTTTGCATGGAAACTTCCAAATAGAATCTTTTTTTATGATAGTTCTGGTTAGCAAATCCTTTTCTTTTTCTCTAGGAGATAATTATTTTTTGTCTTCTTTGACTTTTCCTGCAGAAATCTCTTTTCATTCTCCTTGTCTTCCCCCTCCCTCTCTGAAAAGGAAACAGGAAAAAAAAAAGGTCAGAGCCTCAACATTTCAACAGTTTTCATTTAAAGTTTAGTGAGGTCTACTCATGGGGGCAAAAAATGCTGCAATGGATATTGCTCTACATTTTTAATATTTTCACTCTTGCTTTGTTAATAGAGAAATGCTCTTGATGCCTGTAACAAGAAGGAAATTTTAGCCTTGCCTTTTTGAAAGGACATGACAAGCTAATGTGCAAGACAGGTACTACGGGATTAAGGTGCCAACATGCAAGATAAAACATATACAGAAAAAGTAAATTGCCACAGGCCTAATAAGCTATAAATGTATATCCTTATCTATTGCAAGCAAAAGGTTCCGTAATAAAAAAGAATATGCACACATAACCCTACATAAATATATACACATAAAGTTATAAAATAATAATTTATTTAATAATAATTGGGTGAAACCCAATGGGAAACCAGCCAAGATATTCAGATTTCACTGACAAGTAGTAGCTGCAAAACTTCTGATATATACCTAAGGAGCAACATTTTAGAAAAAAAGATAACAAGAAGATATATTAATATTAATAAAGTTTTATTTCCAAAGGGAAAATATGATCAAGTACTTTGCTTTCTAGGCTGCCCTTTTTTCTTTCTTTTTTTTTTTTAAATTTCTGTTAAAGTTGGAAACAAAATTATCCTAACTTAACCAGTTGCTCCTTTTTAATATAATCCTTTTAAATTATACATGAAAAAAAAAGAGGTGGTGAGCAATGAGGTTGACAGAGCCATACTTCTCAGATGATGTGGGATACACAAGGCTCAATACCAAACATTTTTAGACAAGTCAAGTCAGTCTATTCATGTTCATGTACCATAAAATTTGCTTTTACAAAGGTAACGATAACATTTTCATTAGAAAGGAACGCATGAAATCCTAAAATCTTTGCATATATCCTGGGTACTTCTATAGTGATATATAAAATGAGAATGTGAATTCTAACTTTACATAAATCTTGGCTTCATAGATGCTGAAATTTTATAACGGATTACATATTCTCAAGAGACTCAGGAAGCCAAGATCTGTTTCCTTGTGTTAGCAACACCTTAGGTCTTAGGCCAAGGACCAAGTCTCACAGAATCACTGAATAAGCTGAGTTGGAAGAGACCCTCAGGGATCATTGAGTCCAACTCCTGGCCCTGCACAGGATCATGCCTGATAGTCACACCCTATGCCCAAGTGTATTTGCCCAAATTTCAAAGTTTTCTCTCTTAACTTTATCTTAAATTAATGAAGAGAAATGGAAGGCTTGAATTTATTTCAGGTCTGCTAATTTTCAACATGTCAGAAGCCTCTTTCTCATCAAGAAGTCCAGGCTACTTGAGGTATCACTGGATAGTCAGATGAAAACTGTCTGGAAAACTTATTTAAAATGCTGTGAACTAGAAACGTATCTACTTTTGCCTTTTCTTCTCCCTCTTTCTCTTGTTCTCTCTAACTTCAGTCCAGGAGGAAAGATCCTGAAGTCCAGTAATTATAAATTGAGGAAGGAAAAGATTTTCTTTTTTTTTAAGGTGGGTTAAGCATTACTAATAATATAAATTATTAAAATTTGATTTTCTGGATCTCTTTCTTTTAACTTGTATTGCAATTTCAGGAAAAAAAGGCAAACAGAGAAATTTAAATTTAAGAGAAAGAAGTAATTGCTTACACTAGGAATTTTCTGAATATAACATTTTATTTGTTTATTTCTTTCTTTATCTATTTGTTGTACAAAGTTTTGATTTAGATCCACACAAGAAAACAAAAAAAAAAGTGTTGTTTTTTAAAAATGTCATAATCAGATCGAAAGTGTAAGCTTCCAATTGCCCTCATTTCTTCTCTGAGTATCTAAAACCTTCAGCTATGTAAAGATTTCATCTGCATCATGACATTGAAAAGACAGTGTACTTGATGAGCATATTAAGTCTGAAATCTACAAGACATATTGGTAAACTTGAAAATGAAGCTTTAAAATAAGGATAGTCAAGATGTTCCTGTACCCAGAAAAAAAATGCAAGTGACACCTTGAAAAACCTTAACATAGTTATCACCAAACAGCAAAGGGCGATTATCTGAATACACAAAGATTGCAAATGTTGGAGTCCAGGGCATGAGGAAAACCCCTCAAATTGCCCTGGGAGTCTGGGACCCCTGCTGGGACCCCAGGAAAGCATTGCCTTTGACCTTAGTTCATGGGAAAGACTTCCAACACTTATGGATGAATTGAAAACAACAAAAATTTAAATTAGATAGAAGTTTAGTTTGTCACAGGGTGAAAATTTGTAGTTTTGCATTTTTAGAATGGAAGTAGATAGGAACAAGACGGAGAATTTTAGGCTGTGTCTTAAGTTCTTCTTCTTCTTCGACTCCATCTTCTGCTGTGATGGTGGCATAAAGACACTGGTAGAATGCATATGATGTAGAAAATTTTGTGTCTAGAATTGGTAGTGATTATTGCCAGAAAACTGTAAATATAGTACGTTTTAAGAGTTAATTGGACTAGAAACTTTTAAAAGACCTTGAGCACTAAGCCTCGTGGTCTTTGCAGTGGTGTCTTCCAGTGCGCTAAGCCTGGTGTAGGGCGGTGCGCTGACCTTGAGATAAGAAAATTGAATAAACACCTTTTAAGATTGAAGCTGCAAGTTCTGCTCATCTTTTAAACCCCGGTGGAGGACTTTGTGAGGAAAATTGCCTAATTAGAGGATTCACGGACTCAAAATACAAGAGCAGAGATCTAAAGTGTATTTAACACAAGACCAGAGAATTTGGAATTGGAGAGCTCAGTAGATCATATGGTCCTCTTCCCCTTACACAGCATGTGTCAGTGATACCCACTGGGAAAGCTGTACACCATCAGGAAAGTCAGACTAATGTCTCCAGATCACAGTCCTGCTTGTTGATATTCTGTCGACTCTTCCTGCTTCTCTTGATGTGTAGAGTCCAAAGCTGCATCAAATATTTCACTTTATTACTCCAGAAGTGTAGAATAGATCAGAGTAATTATTCATGTTGCAGATGTAATTTCTCTTTGTATGTTATGAAATCATATGCCACAATGACAGTATCAGGATTTTTTTTTTGTTATCCCCAATAGCTCTCAGTTCCTTTTTAGCAGAGATAATTCCCTGTTAGCTATTTCCTGATCTTGAGCTGAGCGGTTCAACATTTCCACCTGCAAACAGAAATTCACATTTAACACCCCTTATACAGAAATTGTTTTTAGCTTTTTGGGGTCATTCTCACTGAACAGCGAAAATGTCATGCCTTGATCAGAGTTCTCAACCCAAATACACCTTCTTACATGCAGACACATGAACCTCTCTGGTCCTATCCAGTATACTGCTTCACTGGCCATTGACAGCTTCCCTGAGTCAACCAAATCCTTCCCTACACATTTTCTTCCTATGCAAATAATTTCTATTCTCAGCTCCCTCCACTCTAACCACTTAAAAGCAGATAGTACAGATCTCCTGCCGGAAATGCATACAGAGAGGTGGATGACAGGTTTTTTTGAGAGCATTCATTTTTATATTCAAGGCAAGACGAACATCCTGTAATTGTAGGGTTTTTTTCAGAACCCTGTAAAAATTACTCCATGTACCTTCCTCTGGCAATTGAAACAAGAGTAGCAGAACTCAGTTTGTCTTATTTGCTTGTGTGTACACATTTAAACACAAACCATAATTTTACTTCCTTTGCTGCTGCTGATACCACAGTTACAGGTGATGAACAGGTCAGGTCAACTGTGTCTCTGAGGCCAGGGAAGCTCACTTCCACAAAAAAAGAATAATCATTATTTAAAGAAGACCTTTAATTGTATATTCAACTGCTAGTACACAGACTACTCTGAGACAAAAATCTTCTGAAAAAATAAAATATGTAAATGAAGAGATCAATATTGTAATGTTTTAGTCTATATTGTATTTTTTATTGCAAGGAACCCCAAAGAACTTCATCAACAACGAATATCAGAACCACACAGAAGAGGGGTGTCTAAATTTAAATATGGTGTGACTGCTCATAAGGCCTGTTTTATTCCAGATTTTTGAGCAAACACATTTACCTTCATTTATACTAAATTATTGTGTGCATTGAGAAGAACACAAACCAAAAATTTTCTTGTACTTACAGTTAGCATAAATGTCTAAACAAGACTGTCTGGCCTTTCACAGATATCAACCATCTGTTAGCTAGCACCCATGAACATCAGAACATGGTCAAAGAGTTACACTTTCTATAAAACAGAAATCTTCCCTATTAGCATTATATAGACTGGGGTTGGCGTTTTTGTGCAGAGACAGGACTAAAGTGTAAGAAATATTAGTTTAGTTCAACACGGGCAAGTGCCAGATTCTGCACCTGGGATGGAACAACCCTGGCTGTATGAACAGGCTGGGGGATGAGATGCTGGAAAGCAGTGCCAGGGAAAGGGACCTGGGGGTCCTGGTCAGTGGCAAGTTGAACATGAGCCAGCGGTGCCCTGCAGCCAGGAGGGACATCCCCGTCCTGGGGGATCAGGCCCAGCATTGCCAGCCGGGCAAGGGAGCGGATTGTCCTGCTCTGCTCTGACCTGGGGCAGCCTCACCTCCAGTGCTGGAGGCAGTTTTGGGTGCCTCAATGTAAGAAAGGTCTTAAGGCATTAGAGAGTGTCCAAAGGAGGGCTGTGAGGATGGTGAAGTCCTTGAGGGGAAGCTGTGTGAGGAGTGGCTGAGGGCACTGGGTCTGTTCAGCTGGAGAGGAGGAGACTGAGGGGAGAGCTCAGTGCAGTTGCAGC
Source organism: Illadopsis cleaveri (assembly GCA_013399915.1). Lineage (NCBI taxonomy): Eukaryota > Metazoa > Chordata > Aves > Passeriformes > Timaliidae > Illadopsis > Illadopsis cleaveri. Next base: position 35,751 of record VXBB01020614.1, read on the forward strand.
TTCCTTGTGGGGGAAGAGCAGGGCAGACACTGATCTCTGCTCTGTGGTGACAGCAACAGGACCCCAGGGAATGGGCTGAAGTTGTGTCAGGGGTTCTTTACGGTGGATATCAGGAAAAGGTTCTTCCCCCAGAGGGTGTTTGGGTGCTGGAAAAGGCTTCCCAGAGAACGGGCACAGCACCAATCCTGACAGAATTCCAGGAGTGTTTGGACAATGTTCTCAGGGGCATGGTGGGATTGTTGGGGTGTCCTGTGAAGTGCCAGGTGTTGTACTCAGTGATCCCTGTGAGTCCCTTACAACTCAGAATATTCTGTGAACTCTGAGTGCGTTGTGTAATTCTGACCTGGGATTCATTCAGAGGAACTCTCTGTGGTCCCTTCTCCTTTTGTCTCACCTTTTGTTGTAACTTATTTGCAGAGGAAATTATTACTGATAAAAACTCTGAAGGAGAGAGGCCACTTGACAGGTTTCTAACACAGTCAATTACTGTTGCTTTTAAATAAATTGTAGGTTTGTAAGTTGTTACAGTGACATTTTTATGATATAATGTTTTGCACAGGAAGAAATGCAGGAAAAATGAGGAACAAACGGTGTCTGATAAAACTAAGGATAAAAAACCAAACAATTTTTCTCTTCTCTTGTACCAGTCATTGAAGATATAGAGAGGAGTTTGAGCATGACAAAGTTTGTGAACTGGGTTGATACAATATTCATGTGCAGATGGAGTAATCATAAGAAAAATTATGTCTTTGATCAATCAAGAAATTTTTCTCTGAATGGAGCAATCACAAACTATTAGTGGCAAACAGACACATCTAATAGTAATGGGATGAGACAGAGCAAAATTCTTCTCAACTGAAGGAAAAAAATATTTCAGATAAAAATCTTGGTAGCTGAATACATCTCACAGGAGGAGTCACAAAATATTTTCTTTGGATCCTTAAAAAAGCAGTCTCAGCATAGGCTGTATATGTCAAGCTCCAGGAACTACTCTGCAGTATTTTATTCTATTATTTCTGTCATCAGTGATCCACAGTACCTGTGCTAAAATTAGCAAAGAGCTCTTTAAAAAGGAGGGGGTTTCAAAAGTGCCAGATGTTCAGCAAGTTTTTGCTTATATAATTGCATTAAGAAAGTTCTGGTTCCCAGGAAGGATCTGCAAACTGAAAAGGAGAAATCCAATATTTGCACCCTGAGATCAAGATTACTTCCTGGAGATACCTTTGTACACACTCCTAGGGCTTTTCATTACTGGGGGTGGAAGTTATTTCCTTATGGAAACCATATTGTCTCAGCTGCTCAAATAAAACAGATTCTCTTGAATTGTCTCTGAAAAAGGTAACATTTCGGCTGTTGTTTTTCATACAGAGTTGCCTTTCAAAAAATCAAGAAGAGTTTCATTTTGTGTGCTAGGAAAAAATTTTGAGAAATTTGAACTCCTTTTAATGAGATTAGAAGGTACTAGTTCGAGCACCCTGCTTCCCTTTATGCAATAACTCACTTGGGGTAAACAAAACAGTCAGTAAATAAAGAAATCTGAAAAGCTGAGCTAGCCAAAAGAAGCAAGAAAATAAGACTATAACAATCTTGGAATGAATATAATGTGATTTTAGCAAAGAGAAGAATAACAATGAAAGAAAAGAAACAGGCAGGTTTCTGTCAGGTCTATTCTCCTGCCTTTACTAAGCTTGCATAATAGCTCACATTAAAGTAGTTCCTTTGCTCTAATTATACAGCAGATACTGCATTTGGGAAAATGCGTTATTGTTACCTGGGTTTGGATCCATACGTGGTGTACCTCAGGATTAAGTTTATTCAGTAA
>VXBB01020617.1:13980-57361 GCA_013399915.1 Illadopsis cleaveri
CCCTGTCCCCCCCAGTGCAGCTCTGCCCAAGAACTCCCACAGAAGGGCTGGGTGTGGATTTCCCTTTAATTTACCACTTGTCAGGGGGAGGGTTAAAAAAAAAAAAATCAATAAATAAAACAACTTGGGATGCTTGAAGAAGATGAAAACCCTGAAACTGCAGTCTGCTGGTGGCTTGTCCCATTGCCAGAGGAGGGGAAGGGTGTCCCCAGCCCCTCTCTCCCCACCACCCCATCCCAGAGCCACCCGGTCCAGGTGGGTTCGGGTGCGGTCGGACGACGCTCCTCGGGAAGAAAATGACTCCAAAAGTTCAGGACATGGTCATTCACAGTTGGCTGGTGGATGAAACAACCCCCAGAGTCCGACAGCCCCGGCTCACCCGCCGGGAGGGAGCTGTCCCTGCTGCTGGGCTGCCGCGGAGCTCCGAGGAAAAGCCACCCGGTGTCCCGGCCGCGGCGGGGACGCCCCGGTCACAAGCAGTCCCTGCACAGAGCCACCTGTCCCCGGCGGAAGTCGCGGCAGGGGCAGAGGCGCCGGTATTTGGGGTTGTAGCCGGCGCAGCTGAAGAGCAGCGGCTCCTTCTGGAGGTAACACTCGCGGACGTTCTCGGCCACCGCGGGGTACAGATGGTTCATCTCGTACTCGGTGCTGTCGCAGGCGATGCTGAGCCTGGGGACAAGGAAAGGTGCTCAGGGCAGGTGAGCGGCCTGCTGGGGGGGTCACAGAAGGGGTTTTGTCCTTCCTTTGCTGAGGGTGGGGCAGATCTTTGCTGATCTGTGTTTGCCACCCCTTGGCTACACCCCAGTGCTCGTCACCAGCCCAACACGCCACGCAGGAAGGGGAGAGAGACCAACTCAGCCCTGCAGCTCAGAGATGGCCCCAACCCACAGATGGCTCAGAATCACCCACAAAACCCCACCCAAATCTTAGGAGTTGGACTCATTGATCCCTGTGGGTCCCTTCCAGCTCATGATGGCTCTCTTACAGCTCCTCGCTGACCAACAGCTCTGTCTACTCCCCATGGACATCTCCTGTTGCAGATAACTGACAGGGGATCAGTGAATGCCCACACCCTCCCTGCTAGCTGGGATTAGCCAGAAAACTGGGGTGGGCATCAGCAAAAGCCCTGAGGAGCAGCAGAAATGCCCAGCGTGGATTTTAACACCCCTCCTCTCCCAGAGAGAACAGCAGCACTGGCATTGCCTTCTCCCCAACCCTTCCCAGCTGACCAGTTCCTGAGTTAGCTCGTTTTAAGGTCTGGAGGAGGATGTGCAGGGGGAAAAGAGTGAAAGCCAGGCCCCAGCTGTAATTTATCATATAAAAATGTCAGCGGGACGCCTGCCTGACCAGCGTGACAGCACCAGCAACGCTCGCATTTTAATTGCCCAGAGAGCAGCACAGAGCCCGGTGGCAGATTTATCCTGTATTAAAACTTCACCACTGTGTGTTCAAAATGCAGTTTTATAGAGAGAGACATTAAAAAGGAGAGGAAGGGAGAGAGCAGGGGGGAGGTGGTGAGGAATGGGGTTGGGAAGAGGCAGAACCATGCCTGGAAACGCTGTTGCTGCCTGCTGGAGAGTGAAGCTGGGCCCTGCCTGCACTGCCTTGGGCACAAAGCTCATCACTGGGATTTTGGGAGGGGCAACATGAGGAAAATGGGTGCAGGGGATGGAGGGAGCAAAGGGAACATGGTCTGGCTGCTGGCCCCCCACAAGCTTCCTGAGAAGGCCCCAACTCACTGTAGAAACACCTCCTCCTTGTTGAGGAACCTGAAGAAGGTGGGCTCGCAGACCAGCCCGCGGCGCCGGCACGTCTCGGTGCACGTGTGCTGGGGCTCCGACACCCACACCTGCAGGGAGGCCACCGGGGGCCACGCCTGGGGGGCCCACCCGGCGCTGGGGGACCACACCAGGTGGGTGGAGTTGGGGGACAGGGCCAGCGGGCTCGGAGGGCTTTGCATAGCAGGACTCTTGGTCTTGGGAGGCGGAGGAAGAGATGGCGTGGTGCAGAAATCCTGGGGGCAGAGAAGATAATGGGTCAGTGCTCTGAGAGGTTAACAGTGGGGAAGGGAGGCCGCTGGTGGGACAGGAGGACACTTGGGATGATGACTTTGCTCGTCAGGTTGAAGTCACCTGCATGCATAGATGGCATCTCCTGCTGTAGGGGATGAATCTTTTCTTCTCTCACCTCTTCTTCTCCCAGTGCTGCCTTATTCTCTGCAGCAGAAAGGCCCTGACCCAGCCCCAGCACCCCCAGGTGTCCTCCACCAACCCCCAGCACCTTTGGCCCATGACAAACCTCCCCCAGCCCCATCCCCTGGTGCTCTCTGCAATCAGGGCACTGGTTGCACAACACCCATGGGAGAACAGGGATGCTCCCCAGGGTGAAGAGGGAAAGTTGGCCACAAGGACAGAGATGGTTCCCCAGGGAGGACGGGGATTCTCCCCAACCTGGTGCTGAATGTAGGCGTGGATCCGCTCCAGCATCCCCTCGCAGGTGTACTCGTAAGGCAGGTAAGGGTCCACCTGTGAAGGGCAAGAGCAGAGCACAGGCAGCAGGTGGGGACAGCCTTGCCCTGCCCCTGAGACAGCAGGACCTTGGGCATGGCTCTCCCACCCACCAAAGCCCACAGCTCGTGTCTGTCCACCAGAGCAAGCAGGGAAGAACCCTAGGGCTGGAGAAACCTCACAAGCCATAAAGTGATAAAGGCAGAGGAGGACTTTGGGTTCAACTTATTAGCAAAAATGAAATCACCCTGTTCCACTTTAGTCTCCATTTTCTCCACTTTTAGTAAGTTATAAAATCAAATCAGTTTTCACCCAATAGGTCACTTTAAACTAAAGCATGAACTGTTCCAGCCAAAGAAACACTCTTCAGCTGTGGGCAAGAGAGGAGCAATCTTAAAATACAGGGGAGGGGGTAGCATTGGAAAAGATACCAAGCTAATCCAGAGCAAGAGCATCTCAGTGCTGCCCCAGGTCTGGTCTGGCACCCTCTGTTCCCCTGACCTCAGCACAGCTCTGACCACTCAGAGAGGAAGGTCCAGGCTCAGAGCTGGACATCAGACACCTGGCTCAAACAAAACTGGCCAGGAAAGGGCAGGGCTGGGACCAGCTGTGCACAATCCAGGGAAAAACATCTCCCTTTTCCCACTGCCATGCCACTGAGGGTTTGCTGCCCAGTGCAGGTGGCTGTGAAGGGGCGGAAGCCATCATCTCTGCCAGTGCCAGGGGCTTGGTGGTCCCTGCTGGCACTAGCTGGGGTGAGGCAGGGAGGTAGGAGCTGGATGAGCACTGGGATGGAGCAAACACTGGTGCCCCCATGGATGTCAGTGCTGTCCCTGCACCTCCACATCCAGAACTGCTGTTTACAGAGTCAGCAGTGCCCAAACCATGGGATATTTTCAGTGTATGTTACAAAACGCTTCCGGTCTCCAGGAGACTCTGCCTGCCCTCCCTGTTCTGGGAGTCACCTCAGGTCCTGGCAGGGCAAACTCCCTGCTCTGCACCATGGCTCAGCAGTGTCCCCACATGAGCTTGTCCCCGGCACTGTGGTGGCACAGATTCCAGGGCAGGCAGGAACAGCCTGGAGCAGGCAGCCAGGCTCCCTGCCCTCAGCAGGACCAGTGCCTGACCATTGCCCCCAGCTCTGTGGTGATTTTCCCCAGGGGAAGAGCACTGCCACAAGGGCTGTGACTGATGCCTCCCTTCCCGCTGGAACAAATTATTTTTTAAGGAACTTTCTGCCCTGGGAGGGCATATTTTTCCAGAGAGATGTTACATGAGGTGCAGACACAGGAGGTTGGTGCATGGAAGAAGCCAGTCCTGGGACCTCCTTCTCACTTGTGTATCTCTGCAGAGCTTTATTCAGAAGGATTATAAGCAAAACCACCCGAAGATAATTAATCCAGAAAACACTGCTGCTTTTCTGAGCTCTGCACCTCCAAAACAGCTATTTCCTTTTGAAGTACCTGTCAAAACCAAGCTCAAAGGCTCAGTCTGCTGAGAACCCTCTAAGCATCTCCCTGCCATAAATATCCCACCTGAGATCTCAGCCAGGCTGGAAATCACAGCTGCTTCATCTAATTACAGATGTGCACACTAATCAGGGCTGACACAGTGACAGGCACCAATCCTGCCTCTGAATTCCTGATGGGCTCTCAGTTAACTGGGGCAGAGCCCTCTCAAAGCAAAACTGCCTGTCTCGGTTTCAGAGCCAGGCTGGGGCTGCCAGGCACCAGTTTGGAGGAGACAAACCACCCCTTGCTCAGCATCCCCAGTGCTCAGTCTCATCTCACCACTGCTTTCATGGGGGGCTTTTCCCAGGAGCCCCTTTTGCCAGGCATAATTCCAGGAACAGCCTCATCCCCCAAAACACTGCAGCACATGACACAAACCCTCCTTGTGCCTGCACATGTAGTCAGAGGTGATGCTCCAGGTGCAATCCCACCTTTCCACAGGCTCCCAGGGGCCCTGTGGGATCCCTGGGCATCAGGAGTGGGCTGGAGCCCACCGCAGCCCCTGCTCCTCCAGCCCCTCTCCTTCTCAGGGGGTCCCCCAAAGGCTCCCACTTCCCTCTCCAGGTTTTGTTAGGATTCAGCTCGTGCACTCAGGACTGAGAAAATGCCAATTTGGAGAAGATAATTGTTTAATTAAAATCTGACAGGCTCGGCCTCTTCTCAACAGCCACGTTGCTAATGGCACTCTTCACGTCAGGAGCTCAGGATGTCCCCAGAGCCCTGGGAGGGAGGAGGAGGGGGATTCTGAGGTGGGGATCACTGCATCCCACTGCAGAACAATGACAAGCACAGGATGGCATGGGAGGGGATGGAAGGGTTGGTAAGATGGACTTTGCCATCCTTTCCTCAGGTGGGGAGCACAGAGGCAGAGCTCCCCAGCCCCAGTGTGTCTCCATCAGCCAAGCAGGGAGTTACTGGTGTCCCATGGGGATGCCACCAGGAGAGGCCTGGGTTTAGACTCTCCAGCTGGAAGGAAGTATGAAGTGTCCTTCATTCAAAAGGAAAAGAAAGCGGGGCGGAAAAATATCTGAACGTCATCAGACAAATAAGTAGGAAAATAATGCAATTCTGTGCTGGCACGTAACAGCAGGCTGGAACATTTTAACCAGCTATTTTCACTGTGATGTTTAATGTGCCACTCTTTCAGGCATAGTCTGAAATGTATAATTTTCCATTATAGTCCTGTATGTTTGACTTTAATATAATGAAGCCTTCTCCCTTCACTACACCAGAATATTGGGTCTATTAAATTGCTTGTGTGAGGACTGGTTTTAACAGTGGGAAAAGCTGAAGGCCCAGAAAATGGTGGTGCCTGCAAACCTCTCTCCTTCTCCAGCCTCTAAGGCCAGGATAACAGATGGAATCCATCACTGGGACAAGCCTCCAGCATCACCTTTCCCAGGGGGACACCACTTGTCTCTCTGCCCCCTGTCCCTGTGCTGAGATTTGATCTGTGGGACAGAGGGGTTTGGTGCTTCCCTGGTTTTGATTTTACCTATAAATAGGTCAGGGATGCAAACCATCAGGGAAACCCAGAAATGCTCCAAGTGAGATGAATGGCAGAGACACAGCCTGCCAAAAACCTTGCCCAGCAGCTGGAGGGTGACCTGGAACGAGTGTCACCTCCGAAAGGATGAGGGAGGGCAGCACAAGGGCTGTTCTTGGGGGAAAGAAAACCACAGATTGCAAACCCAATCCACATCCCAGACATGATTCAGCTCTGCCTCCAGAAGGGAGAAGTTCCTTTCAGGCAGAACTAGGTTGGGAGGGACGCCTGCTGCATCCCAACTGCTCTGCTTGCACAAAGCCAGCAGCCAGCCCTGAGCCTGGGGAGCTCTGCCAGCCCAGCAGGAGCTGAGGGATGGCACAGCCTGCCCCGAGTGCAGCCCTGGGGGTCAGCAGGAGAACCTGGGGTGCTGCAGCAACACTAAAATATTGTTGGGAATCAGCAAATCCCCCTCGGACCAAAGCAGGAGCAGCTTGTTGTCAGCTCAGGCACACCAGAATTACTGCCAGGTTCATGAACCAGCTCCCAAATTCCCAGACAGGCTCCCAGCATCACAACTCCAAGTCTCTGGTCCCCAGCACAGCTTCCACCTGATGGCAGAGCCGGTTTTACCACAAGATCCCATATCCTCAAAAATGTCTTACTGAGTTCTGGCCTAGAAGATGCAAAACATCTGCAGGATATGGGATTTTTTGGTCATACCACAACAAAAAAAATCCCTAAATAAAATCAATTTCAGGTCAGTTTCCAATTTGCAATGTTTTCACCCATCAGGGAGGGGGAAAATGTTGTGTTTCAGGTTCAATCTGTCTGAGTTGGTGAAGCAAAGGGAAATGCATCATTTCAGATCCAGCATTCCTTTCCATAAATTGGCAGGGTATTTCCAAACAAAGGCAGGCAGATGGGAAACAAACCCATAGTATTTCATTCCAGTAATTTTGAAATGAAATGTTTTGACAGAAAAGAAAAATCAATTGATGGTGGTTATTCTGAAACACAGACAAATTTATTAGATATTCCAATAACAGAACACCCCATTTTGCCTTCAAAGGGGAAAAAGGGAGTCAGTAAAATAATTTCTCCAAACTCCAGTAACTGGCTGGGAACAGGAACACTAAATTGCCCAGCTACCATCTTTCTGCAGCTCCTCCTGCTAATGCCCCTGTTTTCAATTCCTGCTGTAACAAACAGTATTTTGAAGACAAGATACCCATGGATTCCTGGAGTTAAAGCCCATAATAAGGCTTTTAAACCTGTAAGGTAGGTCAATTTTTAGGCTTAATTGCCTTGACAGCATCTCTAATGAAACAGACCTTTTTATTTAAAAGATAAAAAGGTGTGGTGGGGGGAAAGAAGAGGCTGCTGTAAGTTATTCACACTCACTCCCTGCTCTGCTCTGGGAGGATTTATACAACGTCTTTAAAACTCCAGAAGGGTGAATTGTGGATTAACTCCTTGGTGGGAAGGAATCCCTCCTCTCCAGAGTGACCTCGTGTCACAATGCAAATGAGGCCTCAGTGACTGGAGTTGTTAATTTGAGGCAAATTTAGGACTTCCAGCAGCTCAGGGTAATTCCAGAGGCTGGGATGCTTTGTGGGAGGGCACTAGAGTGGGGTCCTGATCCCAGAGTGGGAATGAGGAGAGAAGCTGGGACAGGAGCTTGGTTTGGGGCAAAACAGGGATGGGCAGGGCAGCAGCACACTCCAGTGAGTGCCCAGCTCTGGACACAGCTCCCCCTGCCCAGTGCCCATCACGCCACCAAACCCTTCCCTAAAATCCTTTTTAGTTCCTTCATTTTTAACCAGATCATTAAGCACCTAAATGACCCGGTGCACATCCAGCCAACACTGCAGCAGCACAACACAGCTGCCCAGGAACCAGCACAGCCCTTTCCTCCATCTCACCATTCTTTAATTATTGTAACAGCACAGCAGCACCAGGCTTCACTATTTTCTTTCTTCTCTTCTGGAAAAAAACCTGAAAATTTCCTTCTCTCTCCCAAAACAGCTCCCAGCATTCCACCCACAGCAATTCCTTCACTTCAGGGCTGTCTCCAGCCCAGATGGTGGAGGGTCAAGCTCTGACAGCTGGCCTGGCAGCACAGCAGCAGGGATGTCATTATTTTTAATTTAATTCCGATCAAGATACAGGAATGGATGTGCAAAACAACAACTGTTTTCCTAAATCGGGTTTGATCAGTCTTTACAAACTCACAGAGAAAATGAGCGTGAGGTGAAGAGCTGCAGTAATCACCCTCCAGGAGGTGAGACACAGGGTGATGGCATGGCCACAGTTACCTGAATCAGGTCCCCAGATTGCCACAGGCACCCACCTCTGCAGCCTCTAAAGCAGGGAAAAGCAAGGATGACCCTTCTCTGACCAGCATCACACCTGTCCACTCCCCAAACCCCACCCAGGTTCCACAGCACATCCCTGTCCTCCAGAGAGGATGGCTCATCCCAGGTGAAGCAAATTGCCAGCAAAATGGTGATCAGCACTTTCCTCCCCTCCAGGAAAACTGACTTCAATAATTTGGACAACTTGAAAGGCTTCTGCCACAGGGTGGGAGGTAAATATTCATGAGGGAGCGTTTCCAGAGCGGGCACAGCAGGAGTGCTGCCTTCCCTGGGGTTCTCCCCTTCCTTACTTCCCTCACAGAGGCAACTCCTCAAGTTATTCCCATCGATTTGCTCCATCCAAAGGTAATGATCAGTGAAATGGGGGAAAGGCAGGTGCAGAGGGCTGCAGCTCTCTGGGTTTATCTTTGTTATCACACCAGCACCCAGAACTGCTCTACACCTCCAGCAACCTCAGCCTTCTGCTCCCAAACTTCATCTCAGCCTCCCTTTGCTCCAGGCCTACCCACAGGATCCCCAGGGGATCCCTCAAAGGCACAGCTCTGCCCTGGGGAAACACCTACAATTCTCAGTGCCAAAGCAGGGTGGGAGCACTTGTGCCCCTGGGGCTGCAGGAAAGGATGAAAAAAACCCAAAGGAGAAAGGAAAAGAAATTAATGTCCGAAAAGGACAGCCAGGCTCCAACATCTGCTGCTGGCTGTCCAAACCCAGCAGTGGGGAGGTCACCCCAAAACTGCTCCAAGCTGTACCTGTGTCCTCATGATGGTTTTGATGGCAGCTTCGAACTCCTCGGAGTTGTTGTAGTCAACAGTCCACACGTGGGGCTTCCCAATGAAGTCCTCAGCATATGGGTGTTGGGAGGACACCTGAAACACAGCAGTGCCAGCTGGGTTTGGCAATCCCTGCTGGAATGGCTGCTGCTTCCTGCTCACAGCTGGAGGGCAGAGAGGAGCAGCAGCCTCACAGACACAGTGGGCTTTAACCCACTGCAACAGGGAGTGCTGGAAGGTTTCCTCTGAATCCAGCTGCTCCCCAGCCTCAGGATGATGTGCTAATTCCCAGTGGGTTGGGATGCCCCATTCCCAACGACACTGAATTCTTTTTGCAGCTTGGAATATCTCCATCTCAGTAACACAGGAATAATTTAACCTTGACCTGAGCCATTCTTCTGTGGGCCTGGATGGTAAAAACAGACCAAAGCAGGAAAGGCGTGCAAAGGCACCACATCTCCCAGGTTTGCCAGCTCTAGAAACAAGGCAGGGAGAAAATTCATTGCCACTGAAGGCTGGGAAAGTCTGGCACTGGGAGAGAGCAGTGCTGGAAGCTGCATCACCCTGATGCCACAGGCAGCCCACACACTGGTACTCCACAGGTATTGACATCCTTGCTTTTCCCTGGGCTGGCCACCCAGGTGATTTTTGGGGGTCAAAAATCAAAAATCTTTGATCTACCTCTCTTGTTTCAGCTCTGAGGTGCCTTTTCAGCCCTGATCTCCTCTGGGAAGGGAAGAGAGAGGTTGCTGAGCAGAGGAGGTGTTTTGGGGTCACCACAAAAACTCGCAGAGGGACCTGAATCCCTGCCAGCTGGAGGAGAAGAGCTCCTCACTGCTGTCCTTCCTCATTTCTTTCCTGGCAGATTGATCACCTCCTTTCCCTCCGGCACATAAACACCCTGAGGCATTTCACAGCCCTTGCCCCAGGCTGCCACCCGGGCTCCCGGCTGAGGTACAGCCCCATCCCAATGGGTATTAGCACCTAATTCAGGGGGTGCATGGGTGTTAATACCTAATTCGGGGGGTGCATGGGTGTTAACACCTAATTTGGGGAGTGCCTGGGGCAATCAGGGGGGGCAGGACAGCCCAGTCCAGCTGCACAGCCCCCCGCAGCTCACTCCCTGCTCGGCGAGGGAGCCTTGCACTGCATTATCCACTTTATTAATAATAAAAGAGGCAATTTTCTCAAGCCTTTAACTTTTAAAGAGTTCCTGCTCTACTTAGATTGAATTCCCAGTGATGGGCAAGCCTGGGAGGGATTTCATAGTGTGCAGGTCCTGGTGTCCCTCTGAGGGGACAAAGGGATGAGCAGGGGAGCATCGCCCCAGGCTGGGAGCAGGGTGTGGGGCACCTGTGGATCTGGGCTGGTGGGGAAGGAGCTGGGGGTCTGCAGAAGGCTCCTGCACAACCTTCCCCTTGGAAACCTCAAACCTACAGCACAGCCCCTTGCATCCAAGCCAATCCCCAAACAAGGGACTCCATCTGCACACACCCACAGAGGAAATGTTGCTGGAAAGTAAAAAGTAACCTCAGCGTTAACAGCTGCTCTTCCCCAGGCTGGCCCAAGCCCAGAAGGGCTCCAAGCAGCCCCCAGAGCTGACTTGCCTCTCTGGAGGTGGGCTTCCCTCGGAAGAACTCGTGGTTGAGGGAGCTGTGGGGAGGGTTGAAGCGGGCCTGCAGGAACACGCAGCCGTTGGCGATGGCCTCCAGCGGGGCCGGGCCCTCGTAGGGGAACCCGAAGCCAATGAAGAGCTGCAAGGCAGAAACACAGCGCTGCTGAGGGATTTCCCCCACAGGGAAACCTCCCACATAAACCCACCAGCATCCCCTCTCTGTTGCTCTGGTCCTGCATGCAGGAGCCTCTAATGGGGTTCAACAAACAGGGCTCAAAATTCCCCCTTTTCCATCAGGCACAGGCCACTTTGCACAGCCACGGAGTGTCCAGGGGCTGCAAGTTCCTCCATGGTGCTTACAACCATCACTTTGGCCCTGCATGGAGCAACATTGCTTTGCCAAAGCTGCTTGGGCTGGAAAATCAGGAATATTTCCCCCAGGCAGCAGCTGAAGGCAACAGGGATGCACCCACACCCACACACTCCAAGAATCTCCAAGTTTATTTTTATCACAGCTATAAGGTGAAAAAAACCCACCCCACCCCACTCAGCAATAAGTGAGTTAATGAGGAAACTCTGCCTTCTGCCTGTGGACAGTCTGCAAGGAGAAAGTCATCAGACACATCTTGATCTGAAATGCTTTCTGCTCCGTTCCTGCCTAATTATCCTGGTTAATTATCCCAGCTGGGAGTGCCTGCAAGGCTGGGAGGAGCAGGGGACAGGGTCCTGGAGTTCCCTCACCCACCTTTGCCTTCCTCAGCAGCTGCTGGAACTCGTGCTGGGGCAGCAGCCCGTGGTTCTTCACGAAGGCCGGCACCTCGGGTGGCCTCTGTGTCTCGTAATAAACTGTGCCATGGATCTCCATGTACTTGTTGAGGATGGCCAGGAACTTCTCCTTGCCCTGGGGAGGAAGGCAGACGTGAACTACACCAAAGGATGGGTCTGACCTCTCCCTCACCATGGTTATGGAGGGGGTTAACTCTCAAACTGCTGTCCCAGAGCACCTGCCGTGCTTCAGGCTGACCCACAGCAGTGCAAAATCCCCACCTGCCCCTCCTCATTCCTTGGAAACACATCCTGGACTGCCCCAGGCTCCTGGAGAGCCCGAATGGCTGCAGGATCCATCACTCTGATCATCAAGTTCCTGCCTTCCCTGTCCCCTCCATGACAACTTCCACTCTGGAGCTGCTGAATTAAAGGCTTCAGAGGGGTCAGAAGGAAGTCTGCAAAGACCAGAGCTTCCTAAATGCCTCTTATTCCAAGTAACAAGTTCCTAGCATTTTCTCATTCAGATTTAATCCTGTTTCACTACCTGGAAAATGAAGGGGGTCATCACTTTTCTTCTTTTGGAGGCTTCCCTCCTTTTGCTCCAAAGCAGACTTTCATTTTAAGAATTTCTCTACTGCAGATTTTTTTTTTGCTCGAAAAAAACCACAAAGGGCCCATCCTTTGGATGCTGGATTTTCCAGTGCTGCAACAGCCCCAAAAGAGCAAAGACCAGGGGGAATAAGGAGTTATAAATGGGGAATTTGAGAAAATTCTGTATGTTGCCTTAAAGCCTCCTCAAATGCTGTATTTCTGCCCTCAGCCATGGATCCCTGGAATTCTCTAAGGCTTTCCCAGCTTATTAAAACTTCAGCTCCTATTGTGAGCCACAGGCAAGAAGTTCAGAGGGGTAGGAAATGAGAAATAAAGGGAAGGGAGGTTTAATGAAATGTTTCTAAATGTCAAAAACATCCTGCCCTGGAGAGGGTGTTTGGTCCAAGGCTGGTAAATAAGGACCTGGCTCCAGAAGATGAGGTGGTCTTTGCCTTTCTAGACCTCAAAGTCACTCAAAATAAGGAAAAAACCAAAAACCTTCTATTCCCTTTTTTATGTACCATGGAGTGGTACAAGATGGGAAGCAAAGGCCAGGCAGCCCGGCCTCAAGGAAGCAGCAAGGCCCAGCCCCAGCCTCTTCACCCAGGAATAAATGACCTCAGCTTTGCAGTTGGGGGAAAACTGATGTTGTTTGTGAGTTCTGACTCAAAACAGCAAATGCCTGTAGCACTCAGGGTGGAGGGAAATGTCCATTCTGGGGTTTTAACTCTCTTTAGTGCCTCCCCAAATTACCTTAACTAAGCTCCAAGGAAACTTCTGGAAAAGAAAGGGCAGGGGAATGGTAGAAAAATAAGACAAGATGTTGCAGTTCTCCTAAAATGAGATTTAGGGGCTTTCAGTAGGGCTTTTAGGGAGCCCCCGAGCCAGGCAGAGGCAGGGAGGGATTTGATCTCAGACCTGGGGAGTGATGGAAAACCCACAAACACCAGTAAAGAGGAGAGGTCTGGATCCTGGCTCACCACAAGCATCCCTGCTAATTAGCAGCTGCTAATCAGGAAAGCTGGGATGGGGAGGAGGTACAGCCCCCACTGCATCAACCCACATCAATCCCAGCAGCTCCAGAGGACCAAGCCCACATCAAGGCAAAGCCAACTCAGACAAAAATCTTCTCTCCCGATAAGAGGTGCAGAGGCAAAGCCCAGCAGCAGCTGGTGTGGTACAGTACCTGCAACTGGAGCAGCCCCAGGCAGTGCACAGAGGGAAAAATAGAAATAAATCAACAGACAATGAGAATTAGCTCCTTTTTACAGCCCTGGAAGGAAAAGCAGCTTGCTAGCTCTGGATAAGATGGGGGGAGCATGCACAGCCCCTCTGGAGATAGAGGGGGATGTTTTGGGGGCTGGTGGGGCTGTCCCCATGCAGTGACCCACCCCTCTCCCCCAGGTGTTCCAGGCTTGGGGAGCACGACCCCTTTTCATAGAGTGTTTGAAAGCAGACACAAACTATCCCCATCATAATGCAGCAATCACTGCAATTAATTAGTGGCAATCATTATAATTAATTACATAAAATCTTCGATACAAAATCCTCAGCCTCGGAGCCTGCTGGGAGGAAGCACCACCCAGAGCAAGGAGCAGGGAATGGTGTCCCACCAGCCTCTCCCTGTTTGTTGGAGGCTCTGGATGTGCCACATCCCTCCCCCAGGAGCGGGACAAGGATGATCCTCTGACGTTGTTTTACACCACCACGACACAGACACCAACTTCAGAAGGCTGAAAACGACTTCTTTATTTTTGGGATGTGTCTTCTTTATATACTATTTTACACACACCAATCTGATTGGTGACAAAAAAGACAAACTTCTTCAATTACTTTGGTCAGAACAGAGGGACATCAAGAAGAAGCCTCTCTTAGGAAAAGGAATGAAAAACAAAGTTGCAGCTACAAAAACATGTCCCTTGTTTACAGAAAATTCCCTGGGAAAAGAATTGCAGAAAACCAAAACACCTCAGGCACAAAACCAGGGCTGCAATCCTCCACAAACACAGCCAGGTCTGCACCTCCACAGCTCGGGGTGAAAGCCAGAGGCTGCCTATGGCCACCCCTGCCTGCCTGGCTTAGTCCCCAGCAGCCCCAGGACACTCACCTTCCAGATGCTGGCCTCCTTGCCATACACCACGGCCATGCTGCTCACTTTGTTGGCCTTGATGAGCTGCCTCTCGGTCTGGTTGAGCTCCTCCGACACGAAGCCCATGAAGGAGTTGTCAGGGGTGTGAGCTGTGGGCACCAAGGGAAGGAGACACGTGGCTGGACAGATGCTTTAGGGATGTACCCAGGGCTGGGGATACAGACTGAGATGAGCCTGGGCTCCAGAGCCTTGCTGGAGCGTGGAGGAAAATGGAGCTTGAATCCCTGTCCAAGCAGCTCATGGAATCCAGGATTCAGAACCCACTTGAGCAGCTCTTCACACAGTGAGGCATTTTTAAGGGTGCCAGGGGGCTTTATCCAGGCAGGAAAAAGCAATGCTTGTGGGACAGCAGCCAGAGGGACACTGGGCTCCTTTCAGACATGGACTTCTCCCAGCCACGCCACAGGCAAATCCCAATCACTGAGCTGCTCTCACCTTCAGAACGCCAGCTGAAAGCAAACCAGGCTGTGCAACCAACACCACCCCAGCTGGAAGCTGCTGGCTGTGCTGGACCAGTGGAAGCAGCCTGCTCTCTCTCCCTGGATCATTCTGTAGCCAAAGAGGTGGCCCAGCAGAAGCTCCTTGCGAGCAGGGGGAAGCAGGAATGGAGCTGGGGAGGATGACACTACCCAAGCATCACCTCATGGAGGATCTCAGAGCCCCAGAACCACCTGGCAGGGCCCCACTGATGCCTTAAGTTTTTAGCTTTTATATTTTTCAGATNCGAGCTCACATTTTTATAAGTTTTGGTCCATTTGCACATTGGGGTTTAATTGTCCAGTTACAGCTTCAGGTTGTGAGGTCCCATCCTTCTTGTTCCTCCCTTCAGCCCACCCTTGTTTGTGCTTTTGGGCCTGAAAGTTGTCCTTGGTGTCCAGCAGGAAAAGGATTTGTTTTTTCTCCCGACTCTGTGAAGAGAGTTTACCAGCACTTAATATGAGGCTCAGAGCTACACCCCTGGGCAGCACAGAATCTGAAAAACATGAAAGATAAAACTTAAGGCATCACAAGGCAGCCATTCCAGGCTTAGCCCCTGCACGACTTACGGAACATGGTCATGAACTGTGTGGGCTGCAGGTTCCAGTAGCCCCAGTTGGTGCGGTACCCGCGCAGCGTGGCGTACTCCTCGTGGTTGTAGGCCGGCTCTGTCCCAAACGTGTCGATGACCCGGACACGGCACCTGCGGAGCAGACACACCCTGAGGACACCTGCTGTCCCCAGGAACCATGTCCCCGTCTGCACCCCGAGCAGAGAGTGCAGCAGCATCCCAAGGAGCCCTTCCCAACACCGCTTGACAATTTCCCTTTGCAGGACTGTCCTGGGTTGTAGTGTAGGATGTGCCCAAAGCATGTATTCTATCACCATGCTCATGAGCTGTCAAACCAGGTGGGGCAGTGTTTCCCTTGTCCCCTCCCTCTGGACTGTCTTCTGTTAATGGCCCATCAATGCCTTGCCCATGACCCAGAGGTAACTCCCTCCGGGAGCTATCTCTGTTTAATGGGCCATCAAGGACCCACTGCATGACTCATAATTCCATTGTGAGATGCTCCACCCAGGGGGAGGAATCAAGCATTCCCACCTGGATATAATCTTGGATTTGGGACAGTACAAGCAGCCCTCACCCATTGGATTCCCAGAGGATAACAAGAGCTACCAGACATTTCTACAGGATCACTGCTTCAACAGACCAGTTCATCTGGACTGCTACCACCACCCTAACTAACAGGGTGTCAGGATGTATTCTGACTCTGCCAGAGGTCTTTTGTACTATTGCGCTTTTTTATTATTTTATTTTACCTACTTTCTATTAAATTGTATTTCTGACTTGGAGTGTCTCACTGGTTTTACTTTCAAACCAGTACAAGGACCCTCAGCTCCCTGACAGCTGTGAGAATGATGAACCTCCCCCAAAGGCTTATTAATGCCTTTCCCAATATCCTGGGAATGCTGAGGCAGGCACTACCAGCACAAGGCTGAGGAGACAAGAGGAACAACAAGCAAGGAAGAACAAAACAAGCTGAATGCAAAAGCAAATGCATTTATAATAAAAGCAATAACGCAGCTTGTCATTTTTCTCTCTAATAAAATTGTGTAGGATAGTGGAAGAGATGGGAAAAAATGTAATAAATAGCAGGTCTATCAGCACTAAATTAAATCGCAGATTTTCCTGGCTGGTGATGTACCAGGGGATGATGACATTTGTCTTGATGCTCAAGGAGCCAGGGACAGGGCTCCTTACAAATTCCCAAGGCTCACACTCCCCTCCATGCTGTGCCCACCCTTGGCTGCAAGAATGGAATGGAAGCACACATTGCAGGCATGTGCAAGGTTTGGTCTTTCCCCAGCTCTCTCTTTTAATGAGGTTTTATCCTAAATATGTGTTTGCCTTGTGCTGTGGCAGCAGGGGACACAACAAGGCACCAGCCAGGCAAAAATCAAATGTAAAATCAAAGGGTCTGGCTCCTCAGATTGGTCATTAGCATTACTCTTTGCTTGCTAATTAATGAAATGGAGAACAAGAGCAGGCAGTGGCTTTGTTTACCTGTATTTCTTAAAGGAGAGCCCCATGTGCTGCTTCATCTGCTGGAGGCCGTGGTAGTCGGTGTAAATCAGGTCGAAAGGCAGAGGGCTGGTCAAGGGGCAGTTCCCCCGTCCTGGAGGCACCCCTAAGTGACTGGGGAGAAGCAGGAGGGATCAGCCCCCAGCACCACCAAAGCCCTGCAGCACAAACACTCCTCTCCCTACTGGGCATTAAGCAGGAGCCATCAAACAGCTCCTCTTTGATGGAGGGGGAGGCACATCGTTCTCCTCACCCCAGTTTTTATTTCCCAGGCCAAAGATCTGGAGGGTCCTGGTCCCTCCCCATCTTTGCACCAGCTCCAGCTGAGTTCCTGCTCCTCCCACATGGACTGTGAGGCACAGCATTCCCAGCCAGGGCTCACCAGCATCCCAGTCACCACACACCCTCCCTTGGACCTCTCTTGTTGAAGACACCAGATTTCGTTTACTTTCACTGCAGTCACACCAGTGAGACTTGTAAAGCCACATCTTTCCACTCCTCTCTGCCTGCAAGGCTCCCAGCTGAGCCCAAAGCTCCCTGTTCCCAGCTCCACATCCCTCTCAGCACACCCTGGAATGTTTCTCTTATTCCAGTCCTTACCCACCAAATCCCAGAGCACTCTCAGCTTCTCCTTGACTCTGCTGGCAATGCCTGTCCTTGGATGTTGGCCACATTTCATTCATATTTCTCACTTTTGGTCCCATTTATGAAATAATTCCATAAATCAGGGGGAGCTGGGCCCTGGGTCTCACTCAGGGGGTTTCCAGCCAGTTCCTTACAAACAGCCACACAGCCCCTCTTCCCTCCTCCAGTGGATAAAATGTGTTATGAAAGTCCGGATAAACTCCACTGACTGCAATCTCTTTATCAAGACCATCAGTTACCTCGCTGCCAGGGTGAGATGTGATTAATTCAGCAAGATACAGGGCTGGTAAACCTGTGGTGTGTCTCCTTCCATTTCCAATTACCTCTGTCAACTGATGAATCCCTCTCTCCAAAGCTGTTCCACCAAGTGTACCACTGATGTCAGCCTGACAGCCCATCTGCTTGTCTGGACCATGTTTCCTCCTTCTCAGGAAAAAAAAAACAACCCTGTGACACCTTCCAGCTTCAGCAGGTTTCTCAAAAATCCATGTTGCTTGTACTTGTGATTTCCCAGTGCCAGTTTGCTCAGAGGCTGATTCACTCTGCGGTTTTAATGCTCTTGTATTTTGTTTTTCCTCCTAAAGATGATAATTCCTCATCCTCATAACTACACTGACACCCAAAAAGCAACAGCATCCTCATGGAAAACCAAACTGCTGAGCTGATTTGGTCCACCCAGGCTGTCTCACTCCCACCACGCAGTTGTCCCATTTCGTTCTCAGTCCTTCCAACAAGGCTGAGGAATTCCTGTTTTATTTCACAAGTCTGAGCTCAGACACTGTGAAATCTCACCCTTAGCTCCTGCCTGCCAGGACGTCTGTCTTTGTTTTCTTCTGGGCTCTTCACTTACTCCGAACCCCTGTTTGGAGATGGGAATTTATCCCAGCCATGCCTGTAGGTATTTTCTCTTCTTTAAGGTCAGGTTTTACACTACCAGGCTTCAAATCTTCCCTTCTCTGTGACCTCTCTCACTGGTTCTCTTAATTTCTCTGCATTTTCCCCTCTGAACCTCAGAATTCCCATTCCAGTCCTACCTGGGGTTTATCTGTTCCTCAGCTGAAGCTCAAAAGGACCCACAGCCCCAGGGTCCATCCTCAGAGGAGAACTTCCATAAGTCCTCACCCCTTGCAGAGGGGGTGCAGAGCCCTTTAGAATTTCACCTATCAATCCCATGACTGTTTCCAGAGGAAATCAATGGCTTTTCCATCCCAGGAAAGCCAAGAGACACAACTATCACAAGTATTTGCTCTCCAGTCTCTCACTACCATCAGAAGGGGCCACACAGAGCCAGAAATTAGCTGGCCGTAAGAAATACGATAAAGGGCTCTTGGTTGGCTCCTGGCCACACTTCACTCTTCATCTGAACCTGATCTGGTGGAAGATGCACCTGCTCATTGCAGGGGTTTGGACCAGAGGACCTTTAAAAGATCCCTCTGAATTCAGATTTTTCTTTGATTCTGATGTGGTTCCAAGTCCTTGAGCACTGAGCACCAAGATCCTTCTTCCAGCCCCATCCCAACCTGACACTGGCGAAGGGTCATCCAAAACTCCTGACCTCAACAAGGACTCCAGGAAATGTGTAAATGTGGAACAACCTCGCTGGCCAAAGCCAGGAAAAACAGAGAATTTCAGTTTAAGACGCAGAGCTGCTTTTGCAGCTGCTTCATTGCTCTTGTCAGAAGGAATCTCAGCATCAGCTCAGGGCAGCCTGGCCGGGGATGCCGCAGGAAGAACAGGTTGCAGTTTTGTCACTTTTATGCACAATTTTACACGACAGGACTGATTGGGAAGATGGCAGGAATAGAAAGGCTCTCACCTCCCACAGCCACCTCGGTACAATAAATAGGGCACCAAGGAGACTCAACCTCCCAGGAAGGCTGAAGGGGAATTTTTAAGCCAGGATTTTGTAGAGATGGAATTCTAAATAACACATTTGCTCACACAGTGCTGCTTTTTCCTCAGTCATCAGACAAACAGTGATTTACACCAACCTGCACTGTGGTGGAACCAATCCATAAACCTTGCATTTAACTAAAAATCCCCAAACCATTACACTGTGCTTGCAGCACACACCATCCTCTAGCTGCTACATGTCACACAAGCCACTGCACTACAAAATAATCTGTAATTTAAGGAAGCCCTAACCAAGCTTGACGAGGGGCTGCAGCAGGCAGCAATTAGTGTAACTCATACTGAAGCCTCCAAAAAAGTTCCCACCAGTTGGCAAGAGCAGGTCTGACTCTCCCAGCTCCCATCAGCACCGCAATCTGCCACACATCCCCTCTCCAGGTGCTCAGGACTTGCCACATCCATTTATACTCCCTGTGCCATGGTTACGTGGCTGGAATAGCTCTGAGAGCAGGAGCAGTGGCTTTGAGCAGAACATCTCTTCATTTAGTCCCCTTATCCTCCCTAAACACTTTATAACCACTGATTTTAATATTCCACTCATGCAAATCCAGCCTGCACCTCTGAGATGGGGGTGGGGGGAGAATTTTTTTTTTTCTTCCTCCTTATTTAAACATTCTTTATTCAGGCTTTCATCATTTGCCAGTTAAGTCAACTAATTTTCTACTAAACCCAATTTCACTCATGGTTGGAGTGCAATTTCCCTGATTTTTCCTTGTGCCATGTACTATTAATGGCGCTTGAAATTACGCAAATAAAATTGATGAGCACAAACGCCGCCTTGGCCGCCAGCACGGCCCAGGGACCTGCTGTGGAAACCACCCCATCCCAGGCCCTGGGGAAACCTCCCCTCCCAGATCAGCCATGCCTGGTGACTCAGAGGCTCATCCCATCCCAAATCCCAGATCAGAGCATGGGCTGAGCCCTGGCTCCTCTCTGGGAGGGAGCAGCCGGCTCCCATCCAAGTGGGTGGTGAGCTCTTCTCTCCGCCAGCTGCCTCCACCAGCTGTGCCTACTCCAGAATAAATCTCCAGCAGCTTCTTGTCCTGCTATTTTCCTCTCAGAGGTACTTCAATCAGCCCGGGGACTGTCCCCTCCCTGGGCATGGTGCAGGCGCTCTGGAGTCAGATGACTGCGGGGTTATCTTTACATCCCATTGACCTATTTTCAAATTAGCCCAACGTTTCTTTCCGCACTATCACTCCTGGTGCTGAGGAGTCCAGCACGAAATGCATCTCGTGGGCATCTCCTGGCAGCCTGGGCCAATATTCTGTATTATATTTAATTGCATCTTCTCTGCCTGCATATGCTGCCATCAGCAAGGCTGAGAGCAGAGCAGGGATCCTGTCCTCGCTGCTCCCTCGCCTTCTCCATGGCTGCAAGAGCCCAGCAGGCCCTGGGATGTTATCCAGGGATGAAAGGTGCCTGAGCCAGGCCTGAGCAGCTCCCAAAGGTCTGTGACAACCCCATCACAACCAACAAGTGCAAATCTAAGCCCACAAAATGAATATCCTACTGCCTGCCCTCTGCTCCCAGCTCGTCCCCCTGCTGAAACAAACATTCACTGGAAATGAGGATTTCCAAGCAATTTCAGCACCTGCAATGGTTTCACTTTTGCAGGGTGCACCTGGGCTGTTTCTCTGGTCCATCACTGACCTTGTGTGACACAGCCCTACCCATCCAGGGGGGAAGTTTAGCAATCCATTTATTTATTTCCAATGAATGGATTATCTCCATCCCGGAGATGCACAGGACAGTGCCAGAACAAACACTTCTTTCTGGTCACAGATACAGCAAATATGAAGGAACTTCCCAGGAAAGGAGAAATCAGTACCTGGATTCCTGCAGGGAGCAGCAGAAACTGAGCACTCACATGCTGGTGGTGCCTGGGCAGACCCTGGGACAGATGGGCTGTTCTGCTGTCAAAAAAAAGGAAGAAATTCTCCCCTGTGAGGGTGGTGAGGCCCTGGCAGAGGCTGCCCAGAGAAGCTGTGGCTGCCCCATCCATGGGAGTGTCCAAGGCCAGGTTGGGCTTGAGTACCAGGAGCACCTGATGCTCCATTAAAGGCTGAAGGTTCCTCCCCTCTGGTGCAGAGGTGATCAATCCACAGCCCTTCCATGCAGCTCCATCAGGATCACATGGAACTGGCCACTTCTGGCTGTTTCCACAAGCAGTTCCTTTCTCTCCCACACAACAGCAGGACTGGTTTTGCCAGCTGGTGAGTGGAGTGAAGCCAGAGCCTGGGCATGGCTCAGGTTTTCATGTGAACAGATGCAAGACAGAAAGATGGCTTTTATCTGCCAGGAGACAATTAGAAATGTGCTTTCTGGACACGGTGTTTCCATCTGAATGCCCTTTTTGCAGCCTGAGCACACCTCAGTGAGCGTGGAAAGCGCAGGAAAGTCACAGCCCTCGCTGTGTGCCAGGCACTGAGAGGAGAGTGGGGGCAGAGGGAGCAGAGCCTCGTCCCACCACAGCTCCAGGGCTCCATCCACCCCACCCCAGCACAGGGAGTGTGGCTCAGCACCCAAATCACACACTAGAAACAGCAGGGAAAGGGCTGCCAGCAATGGATACAGGCACGTGCCTCAAATCCAGCGCTTTGCCAGGACTAGAATTAAGAGTCCAGAACTTGACACAGGAGCAATTAAGCTCCGGGAACACTTTGTAAAGCCCTGACCCCAGGAGGCATCAAATCCCATTTTCTTCGACTTTCTGTCCTGCTTTATGAGCAGTTAATTTCGAGGGGACCATTGAGTAAAGCACCTTCCAGTGCTTTTCTGAACTCCCCAGCAGCTCACAGCTCTGCAGCCCCTTCTCCCCCAGCCTCTCCCCCAGCCCCAGAAAAGCAGCTGGACATGCCAAGATGATCACTCCCATGGCTCAAGGATGAGAGTAGGAGCTGGAACTTCCAGGAGTGACCCTTGTGCTGCTTCTCGCAAGGAAACAGGCTGAGAGGATCCTTCCTGCCTGACCCCAGGGCACAGGTGCTCCAGAGGAAAAGCCTCAGCTTATTAAAGCTTTTTTTTTGCGGGCACAGCCATTGCTCCAAAGTGCTGCTTGTAATTTTCCAGCATCTACTCATGAGCTGCCTCATTAACAACCCAACTCAGAGCTTTCAGGCACTTCCCACTCCTCTCCTAGCAAGCAACAACCCCAACACTGGCCTGGATTCTCACCTCCCTGAAAGCACCTTTGGGCTATCAACACAGCACCGGGGGTCTTCAGCAAGAATCAAGTGTTGGCATTCAAATTTGGGATGTTTCTTCCCTCTCTGCTTCAAGACAAGGCTCAAAATGCTGCTGGCTGCCCACCCAGCACAAATCTCAGGGAGAAAACAGTTCCTGGCTCCCTGCTCCAGCTCAGCAGCTCATTTTCCTCCTGGGAAGATGCACACAGGAACATGGAATGGTTTGGGTTGGAAGGGAACAGATAACCCCGTGTTTCACCCCTTGCCTCTCCAGAGGCACCAGAAGCAGCTCTCAAATTCACTGGGAGTTCAAAGGAGAACAAACACCTGCACTTAGCTCAACTACAGGAGAAAAAATAGCCCCTGGTAGGACTCTGCAGTGGAAGTCACAGATCTTTAAAGTCTGTAGTGGATAAAAGATAACCCAAATAAACTGGCCCTGTAAAACCAGGGCTGAGCTCCATGGCTGTGATCTCAGACCTCACAGGGACATCTGGACAGCACCAAGCTGAGGCAGGGATGAAGCCTGCAGATTTCTTGGGCTCCTTCTCTTTGTTCCAGATTAGCATCGGTCCCAGAACCATTTGACACCCGTGCCCAGCACACATGGTCACACTCCCAACATGTTTTCACTCCCAGCCCTCCATCATCAGCTTTTTTCACCAGTGCCTTACTTCTCCTCCTTCATTTTCCTGATCCTCAGCACTCCTGACCCAACCCAGACCCAATCCACGCACTGCTGCATTGCAATCAATACAGATGCTAATCATGAACAGCTCTTCAGATAACCACTGGCTGAAGTGTATGCAGGCAAATCTTCCAGTGATCCCTTGCCAATGATCAATACACGCAGAAAAAGCAGCTCAGAAATTTGAAGAGACAAAAAAAAAGAAAAAAAATCAGGAGAGAGGTTAATCTGTGCTGAATAATTTATGGGCTCCAGTGAAGGCTTTGCTGGGCTGGAGCAGCTACGGCTCCCAGCTATAAAAAGAGAAGAGAGCAGGGGTTGCCAAAGAAAAATACACAAGGATGGATTTTCAACGTTTCACACTGTTGGAGCAAAATACCCCCAACCCACCCCAACACTGCTGCCTGTCCTGCTGCAAGGTCAGCAAGAGACACCCAGGATGGGAGAGGACAAATTCAGGCCCAGTCTACAGAGGCACAAAGCTTTGCTGCTTCAGGAAGGTGCAGGGGGCAGGAGGGATAAGGAATCAGAGTGCCTGGGCTGCCACTTCCCCAGTGACAGGGATTTAGCTTTGCTGCATCCCTGCAGCCCAGCTCTAGCCCCTTGTGCATCCCTGGCTCTCTGCAACCCCTACCCAAAGCTGTGGCTACAGGTAAAACCCCCTCCAGGCTTTAAGGAAGAGCCCAAGATTAACTCTTAGCACACCTCGGTACTAATTACACATGTTCTGCTAAGCCTCCCACTCGCTCCTGCTCAGGCAAAAGCTTTTCCCAGCACTCCTTAGAGGCACCAGCCCAGCAGCAGGGATGTTACTGAGAGTTCTGCAGGCACAGACCAGGATTGCTGGCACCACTCGGTCCTCCCCTGGCACAGAACCTCTGCCCCCCTCATGCCACCCACATTAACCCATCTCTTGGTGGGCTGCATGAAGGTGCCAGCGATGATGCTCCAAGCACTGGGCTTGGTCTCCAAAGGGACAGAGGGGATGTGGTTACACCCCCAGGTCCTGCCTGCACTCACCCCAGCTCATTAATATGAAAATGAGCACTTGATGTGGGTGTCCAGCATTTAAAACATGACCAGAGGCAGGCACAGGACATGTGCTTGGGGAGATGGGGACAGTTTCTGGGACACAGAGAAGATGTGCAGCCCCAGCCCAGCTTGCTCACTTCCCATCTCAGCTACAAGGGGAAGAGACGGAGCTGCCGTTCCCAGGCATCCCAGGGGACACATCCAAACCCATGTCAGAAGAGGAGCTCTCATCACTGCCAAGCGACGTGGCAGCTCCCAGGCTCCTGGCAAAGGCAAAATACTACAGGCAGCAGGGCAGCCCTCACCAGAGTCACTCGCAGAGGGAAACGGGTGCTGCAAAACCACCCCCTGAGACTCCGGCAGCTCCTTCCCCTCCCTGAACAATCACCGTGAGGTTCCTCATTAAAAAACCACAAACAAGAACCACACAACAACAACAACAACACAACCCTCCCAGCCATTAACTCCTTTCATCCTTGAGTACACGGGTATTATTTAGCACGTCATTCCCGCCTCTGAGGAGATGCTGCCTCTTGCATTAGGACCAGCAGTATTTTGGTTTGGTGGGGTTTGGGGGGTTTTTTTTGAGTTAAATATTTAGGAGCTAATTCCATTCATTAATTCTGAATGCTGCAGGGGCTGGGTTGGGGGTGTTTGTTGTTTTTCTCCAGGATTGTTGGGTTCTTTTCACTCCTTTTTCCATATGGCTCTTTATGTAGCCAGTGCTGGCTTAGCATCTTCCACAGCCTGCCCAGTCCCTGAGGCAGTTTCAGGCTCTTCTTGATTTATAACCCGTCTAATTTGCAATTTCCCTGGTACTTGCCCTCCACTCGGGATGTCTCCAAACCTTATGAAGTGACAGAAGGCAGCAGTGTCAGCCCAGTAATAACAGAACAGCATCAGCAGAGAGGAACAAGGCTCACTGTTAGCTTCTCCTTCTTTTTCATCTCATGTTGGTCCCTCTTGGAGACTCTCACCCCGTGTTGCCCCATGTCCCACAGTAGAAAGAGCCAATCCTTCTACGGGAAGTGCCTCCAGCAGCAGCAAATCCCCCCACAGATCCCCAGCTCACCTTCAGCACCTCCTCAGGAGCGACAACTTGGGGGCCACCACCCCCTGCAAGGGATGCAGCTTCCACCTGGCAGCCACCCCAGCTGCTTGCCCTGTGGTGGGCCAGGGAAGGAGGAGGGAAGGAAGGACAGTCACTGCTCAAACACCAGCAAAGCCCCGGGGGGCTGAGTGCAGCCATGCATGGTGGGAAGAGCCAGTGACCTGCAGCACACCTGCATCCTGCAGCCACACGGCCGCTAGCCCAGCAGGGAGCATCCCTGGGCAATGGGTGGGAAAGGGAGCTTTCCCTGGCCAGCTCCAGGCAGGTGTCAGGGGACACAGGTGATGCTGTGTGCTGGCAGCAGGGAGCCATTCTGCTCAGATCCAGCACCAAAGCCACAGGGCAGAGCCCTGCTCCAGATATGTTCACATCAGCTCCATGCAAAGCATCACTTCACACCAGTCCTTCCCACTCTCCTGAGATGTAGAGGGATGGGATCTCTCTGAGCTGGTGGTACAGTACAGCACCAGCACTGTCTGAGACACAGGTGGGCAAAGAGCCTCCCTCAGCCTTTTCAGACCTGGTGCTTCCACCCAAGACCTCGATGCAACCCAGCACCCACCTCTGCAGCTCCTTCAGGGAGACCGTGACCCTCAGGCTGTGTCCCAGCATGAAGAGGGCAGCCAGGATGTCAGCCCACTGCACCATCTCACCCAGGGGGCCTCCCTTCAGCACCCGTGGGCTGAAAACATCCCCCGACTCCTCCGTCAGGAAGCCAATGTGGATCAAGATCTGCAGAGACAAGGACAGGGGTCAGCACTGGGGAAAGGGACAGTTTGGGTTTTCCAGCCCAGAATGATTTATGGTCCTTGGTTCCCTCCAGCTCCTTTGCAGGTTGTAATTACTCAGGAAAGCTCAGTCAGGTGTGCAGATAAATGAACTATGTCCAATTAGCACAGACCCGGTGGTCAGAGCTTGGCAGGTCCCTGTGACTGCCACTCTGTGTCCCGGGGCCTGGCTTGTGTCCTCCATGTACCTCACAGTCTGAACCATGGGCTGGAGCTGGATTTCCCAGAACACAGGGGCCAAAGGAAAAGGCACAACAAAAACACCAACAGGAAGGCCAGGAACCTCAGCTTATCCTCAGAGGAGACCTGTCAGGCTCCAGTGGCAGCTGCACACCATCTCCACCCACCAGGACCTGTTTCCAAAATCCACCCCAGCAACACCAGTCCTGCCACATCCCAAGTGCCCATGTGTGAAGGTCCAGGGGCCTGATACCATGGTTATTGTGCCTCAGCCCCTCCATGGCTGAGAGACACCAGGAGAAACACCCCTCTAGATTAGGGTGAGGAAAACCTTCCTCCTATGGGCCTTTGCAGCCACATGTTAATATCCCCTGGGTTTCCTTGTTTCATTGGTTTGTTAAGTTTGCATCAGCCTATTCAGCCCCCAGTCACCATATATACACCCCTCCTAGAATGTTTTTCCTTCCCTTGAACCCCACTGGCTCTGTATTGCCACAGTACCCCACCCCTGTGATCCCCCTGGTTCCTATTTACCCCTCTGCACCTTTTTCCCCCCATCCCTGTTGGACCCTGACCCTCAGAACTGCCCAACTGTCTGGCTTATAACCCTGTGCCCTCAGCCCGATCTCTGCTCTCATCCCCGGTCTACACTCGAGGTTGTTTCTCTGCCCTGGAATTAAACAGCACTGGGATCTCCAGATGGGAACCCATCTCCTCACTTTTATCACCAGCCTTTAATCAGTGCAGCGCTCCGGCCCGGACAGCGCAGGCCGCACTCAGGACGTGCCCATTGTGTACACAACACAACACCTCTGGAGTCATGTCCATGGACAACAGACCAACCCTACAGACCCACACGCTTCCACAAATGAATTTTCCTCTCATCCCAGCTGTCCCTGAGCTCAGCTCCCCTGCCTGTTCCCAGAGGATTCCCCGTACGTGTTTCTGGTCCCGCTGCCGTCCCGCCAGCTTCTGCTCGAGGCGCCGCGCCGCCCGCAGCCACTGCTGGGCCAGGTGCCGGATCCTCTTCTTCATGAAGCTCAGGGACTCCTTGCCCGTGCCAATGAGCTCCAGCAGGCGAGCCAGGTCCCTCCGGAAAGCTGCCTAGGGAAGGAGCACGCTCTGCACGGTGAGTGTAGGGAAAGCGGCTGCCAGAGGAGCCCCTGGGCTGCCCCGCGCCCTGGGGGAGGTTTGCCCATCTCAGCAGAGGGGATCTGAGTCCCTCCTGCTCCCCTGGAGGCGTCACAGCTCCTCCACTTCATGCCCCAAATCCCAGAGGTGTCCCACTGCACCCAGGGCTTCTCATGAGAGCCCAGATTCCTCAGCAGGGGAAAGGCACAGACGTGTTGGAGTGGGTCCAGAGGAGGCCACAAAAATGATCGGAGGGATGAAGGATCTCTGCTGTGGAGACAGACTGAGAGAGCTGGGGGTGCTCAGAGAAGGCTCCAGAGAGATTTTCTTGCAACCTTTCAATATTATAGGGGCTTATCAAAAGACTGGGACAGACTTTTTAGCAGGACCTGTTGCAACAGGACAAGGAGCGATGGTTTTAAACTAAGAGAGTTGACTCAGACTAGATATAAAGAGAAAAAATTTCATGGTGAGGGTGCTAAAACACTGGCACAGGTTGCAAAGAGAGGTGGTGGATGCTCCATCCCTTGAAACATTCAAGGCCAGGTCGGGCAGGGCTTGGAACAACCTGTTCTACTGCAAGGTGTCCCTGCCCATAAAGATCCCTTTCAACCCCAGCCAACCACCCTGTGACTCTATGAAAACCCACAAGAGGCATCAGGGCCCTGCTGACACTGAATGTTTATTTCCAGCAGCCTCCACACCAATGCCTCCCCCCAAAATCCATCCCCTGGCCCAGCAGAGGCCAGGCTGGGCCCACCTTACCTGTGCCCGTGGTGCTGGTGGTGGTGAGGGCACGGCCACCGTCCTGTTTCTCCAGGGCAGGGGGGGACAGAACCACTCAACCTCGCTGAGGTAGATGAGGAAGGAGCACTCGGTGCCGTCCACACCAAAAAAGGCATAGCAGGGGTCAGAGGTCCAGCGGGCCCTCATCCACTGCAAGGGGCAAAGACACACGTGGGGCTCACAGAGGGGACGTGCCAGCCCTGCCAGCTGCCCCTGCTGTGGAAAAGCTCTGCTCTCCGTCCCCTTTCTCTGTCTGGGAGATAAAAATGAAGGGCAGAGGGTGGAGAAAGGGCTGCAAAGCCAGCCCCAGTGCCACGGGGCTGATGTTCAGCCACTCGGTGCCTCCAGGGAAGAGTCAGGAGGGTTTGCTGGGGGCTCCCTGGGTTTCTGGCATTGGTTCCAGCCTTCCCTGGGGGCACAGCCATTAATCCCCAGGAAATGATGCACCACAGGGATTTCTTCTGGCTGGCTTTGCTGGGGAGCTGCTGATTTCACCACCCCTGGAGCAGCAGGGCAGGGAGACAGATCTGCCAGCAGTCCCCAGGGATGATTTCACACCGAGGAGAATAACCAGGGACCAGAGCAGCGATTTATCATCCCCCACAACGGCTCTTGCCAGCCTCTTCCTAATTCAACCACAAAAACAAATCTGCTCAGGGACAGGTTGCTGTGCCCAATCTGTAAAGCACAGCAATCACCAGGAGGGGAGATGGGATTACAGCCTTCCACAATTGCATTACATCCTGAATTTACTCAAGTCGTGGAAGGAAAGGATGGCTAACACCCATGGAAGTGGAAAATCCAGCCCCCCCATATAATTTTCTTACACCCTTCAACATCTTTTCAGGGAGACTCAGCCCTGCAGAAGCCTGAGCATGAAGCAGGCTGGGAAAAGGAGGGAAAAGGGCGATGCTTTTAATTAGTTGATGTAAATATGCTCTCTGACAAAGCCATCATGCTCTGGGCCAAGTGCCAGGCTGCATTCCAGTGTGAAGAGCAGGTTGGGTCAGGCAGGACACCCAATTTGAGATGGAGGTCCTGGCCACCTGAACAAGATGCTGCTGATCTGGGCAGTGCTGGGCTTATTCCCCAGGCACCAGAGAATGCTCCAGATATTCAGAGATAACGTGACAGAGCTTCCTCCTCACTGTGCTTCTGGCATTAAACACACAAACTGCAGGCAGGGAGGGCTGCAGGCAGAGGGGGTCTCACAGCTGATTCTGCTGCAGTCTGTGGCTTCAGTGCTTTGTAGACTGCAGCTAAAGGTACATTTGGGGAGGGTATTATTGGGGGAAAACAATCCCATTCCTACAGCAAAGGCTGCCAGAGAAGGCTGGACACTCTTCCCTTGTGTTTTCTCTTCAAAGCAGAGCCCTGCTTTGCTTTCCACACCTTTGGCTCTGCTCCTCCTCCTTCAATGGGCTGCACCTTTCCAATATTAACAAACATTTTATTCTGAAAAACATCCCATTCCCCATTGCCCTTCCCAGTTTAACCCCCAGGGTCTCTGCTTTGGACCCTTCCCCTCCCAGCAGCTTCCATCCCAGCTGGAGACCCTCTCCCAGACAGGGAACCCCAACTCACCTCCACCTTCCCAGCACAGTCGGGGTACTTGGGGTCCCTGGGCACCTCACACTGATCCCTCCTGCCTTCCATCACTGCAGAGAGACAATTTGGGCATGGGGAGAGCTGGGGCATGACAGAGGAGCAGCTAGAAATGCTGTGAGGGGATGGGATGGGATGGGGCTGGCAGCCCCCAAGAATGTTCATTGGTGCCACAGCTGGGCTGGCAGACAGCCCCATCCCACTGGATGGAGCAGGACATCAAGATGTGAAGCATCTTCAGCATCTTTCCCAAATTAGGGAAGAAGTAGAGGAAACCACCCTGCTTCAATGCCAGGAACATCCCCCTTCCCTAAATCTCAGCAGGTCCATTTCCAGCACTTCCCTGTGTCCTCTGCCTGGTCCAGACCCCAAGTTCCACCTATCCCCACTCTTGTAAGCAGGCTGCAGGATCTAGGGAAGTACCTGACAACCTTTACACTGTAAACTTGCAATAACAACTGTCCTGCTGAGCTGCTGGAAGAAGACTTAGTCCCTAAGGTGAGTTCTAGAATGAGCCATAAAATGCTTAAAAATACATAAGAATCTTTTCCCCCTCTGTGGTTGGGTCAATAAAAGCCATCATCCCTCCCATAAGCCCTCCTTTCCCCATAATTGAAAAGCATGAGGTGCAAGAGGCAGTGGAATAATCTACTGCCTAAAGCCCAAGGACCACGCAGGCATGTGGGGAAACATCTGCAGAGCCCAGCTGCCCTCCCAGCAGTGCCACAGTGGGATGGGAATGTCTCTCCTGGTGCTGAATCCCAGCCCCTGTCAACTTGGATCCAAACTACCAGATTTTTCTGTCCAGGTGCTTGTGCTGTCACTGCTTCTCACCTTTAATTCTGCATTTAATTCCCTGGCGTTTATTCCTGACAACCATTCAGATCTGTCACCACTTGTTCCCCCTGGCAGGCACGAGTTTCCCAAGGAAGGCAGCCTCAAGATCAGCCTCCATTTCTGGGACTTTTACCAAATTTGTCACAGTTGGATCTTCCCACGGGCACAGCAAAACACAGAGGGGGTTTGGGGCACGGGGACCCCCAGGGCCACTCACCCTTCCCGTTGAGGAGGCTGTTCCGGAGGATCTGATCCACCTTCACCGCAATGTCCGACACGTTCTGAGCTATGGCCTGGATCCTCTCCATCAACCCAGCTGCTGGCTGGAACCTGGGGAAGAAACCAAACTGACCCTGAGTGTAGTGGTGCAATCCCCACACCCCCAGCAGCTGTTTTCAAATAGGGAAAGAGGTTCAGTTTACCTCTGACATTTTAGGAAGTTTACCTAGATTCTTCCATAGCCTTCTGACAAGGATTGGCTCAAGGCCAAGAAGTCACTGTTTCGGACACACAAGGAACGAGGCAGGCACAGCAGAAGTCATGGAAACTTCTACTCTTTTATTCAAATTCTGACTCCAATATTTATACATCTGTACAAAGGTTAGGAGATTGGCTACAAGGGTCGCCACCTCTTTCACCTGGATGGTGAACATCACCATCAATCACAATTCTCCTCCCAGAGAACAAATATGTAAACTATCTAGAAATATGTAAACTATCTAAAAATATACAATGTGTTTTGTTGAGCTGCGTGAGAAAGCAGGACTGCAAAGTCCAAACATTTGCAAGGAAGAAAACCTAGGGCAACACCAAGAGAGGAGCATCTATTGGATCTTGTCACTGTTCTTCAAACCCTGTATCCCTCTCTATTGGCTGCAAGCCAAGTTGTCCCTCCTAAAACATTCAGTACTTAAGAAAGAGCACCAAAAGAAAGTAAAGGCTTTTCGAGATGTCTTAGCAGGGTGTCTGAGGTTTCTCAGGCACCTGTGCTGTGCTTTATTATTTGTTTTCAGCAACGTTTTGTTTACTTGGTTATTTTTTCATTATTAAACCCTTTGGTTTACAAAACATCCTTGAAGAGCAGTCTTGCTAATTATTACAGCCATTTTTCTGCAAGGCTGGACCCTCAGAGTGTGGAGTTAAACCCCCACCTGAGAGCCTGGTGTCTGCCAGTGGTGACACTCAGAGGTGCTCAGAGAGAAATCCATGCTTTTGGAAGCTGCCAGCAGGTTGAACTTAGCTTCAGGATGAAATGTAGGAATGCCTGGTGCAGCATTTAACAGGCAAAGAAGTCACTGCCTTGCAGGAGGTTTGATTGAAAACCTATTTAAATCAGTATTTTGTGCATATTCTGCCATTTTTTTGCAGTGTGCTATTAAACGTGGATCCACCTGTGCATTTTATGCGGGGAAAATATTAAATAAACTGGAAAAAAAATGTTTTTTCTTATTTCAGTTGTGCTGTGTTTGAAAATCCTCTGCTATGATTATCGGCCTTGCAGTAGGAAGCTGTGCCCAGGGGGCAAAAAAAATGGAGGAAAAGAATAAAAATACAGAGAAAAGAAGGTAAAACTGAGGAGGGCTGAGGAAGTTCGTGGGCTTGGAGCAGAGTGATGAAAAACACACAGGACACATGGATGTCCTAAGCCAGCCCATCCACCAAAGGTGGGGATCAGTTTCTCCTCCCAAGGAACAAGCGATAGGACAAGACAAAACAGCCTCAAATTGCACCTGGGGAGGTTTAGTTTGGATATCAGGAAAAATGTGTTCACTGAAAGTGAGGCCGGGCATTGGAACAGCCTGCCCAGGGAAGCCGTGGAATCATCATCCCTGGAAGTGTCCCCAAAATACCCAGATGTGGTTCTTAGTGACAGGGTTCAGCGATGGGCTTGGCAGTGCTGGGTTAACTGGTTGGACTCGATGCTATCAGAGGTGTTTTCCAACCTCAGTGATTCTGAGATTCAGGTGAGTGGATTTCCAGGAGCCCAGCAAAGAGCAGCAGCCAGGGCTGTGCAGGGCCAGGGGGCCGGGGCTGAGCTGGGGATTGCAGCCCCAGCAAAGCCCACAGGCACCTTCCACCAAGGCTTGAGGTGACCCCACCAGCTTGGACAGCTGCATGTGCTTCCACAGAATCAAACCTGGAACCAACACTGTCCTGGGTGAACAGCCCCACAGAAGGAACACGTGTAAACAGGAGAACAGAGCCCTGTAGAGAGGCTGGGGGTCAGTTAAAACCTGGTGTAAGCTGGAAAGGGGCAAAGAGAACTTCCTCCATCAGTAGTGGAACCCTGCCAGGCTTGCCAAGGAGAAACCCCTCCCACTCCAACATCTCTTCCACCCCAAGCAGCCACCACATCTCAGCGAGTTATGCCAGTGAATAATTTCCCCCTCTGCAGCGTTTGGGTTGTAAGTTTTCCCTCCCGCTGCCGCCGAGGTCGTTATGATACAAGGGAATGTCACAAGCAGTGAGCAAAACCAAAAGGGCTACCTTGAATACTCGTGGCACAAAAAATATGTGCTGATGTCAGGTCCTTCATGCTGAAGTTTTATGTTTGTTCTCCAGCGGATCAGTGAACCCAAAGGCTGGGATTTAAAGTACCTCTGTCCTCAAGGCTAAAAAAATCCTGGTTTTATGAACCGACACTGCTTCGGCTGTTGATTTAAAGTTCATTTGCCAGCAGCGAGCAGCCCACATTTTTCCTTCTGGCATGGTTTATGACCATCAATATTCAGGCTGCATATCTCCACAGGGAGCCACTGATCTTGGGCTTTTAAGAAATAATAATTAAATGCAGAGGACACCGTTGCCCCCGAGTCACTTCCAACCTTTGCAGCGAATAAACCCCAGGTATCCTGCTGTAACAGCTGCAGCAGGGAGGCTGCTCGTGAGGCCCCGGGAAAATATGGGCACAAAAATAACCTGAGATAAGCTCTGCTTGTCAGCATGGCTCTGAGGAGATAAAATTGTCCTGGTCTGAAAGCTCACAAACCCCCATTCCTGCAACTCTTTTTCCACCAGCCATCAGATCCTACAGGTGATGCAGAGGCACTCAGTAAACACCTGGGATGGGCAATTTGGGATGAAACATCACAGAGATGCAGTGGATTTAGAGCCAGTGAGCCCAAACTCCTGTTTTCAACAGGAAAAGGATGTGGGCTTGGTGAAGATGCTCCCCAGGTTTCTCCATCACTCATGGCAAGGAGAGAGGATGACCACAGCCACGGCAGCACTGCTCTCACCCCTCAGAGCACTTAGATTAGCTCACAGTCCAGCTTCTGCCTCTTCCTAGAAGTTATCCCAATCCTCACGTGCTCCCAAACACACAAGGAACCAGGTGAACCTCAAAAATCAACAGCAACCTCAGTCCCCACCTCCTCACTGATGACCTCCAGACCTCAGCTCAGCCAGGGCTGAGCACTGGGCAGCCACAAAAATGCTCAAACAAAAACCAGGATCGTTATCCTAAATGAATGGCTTTCTTCCAGCTCAGCCTCGTCCTGCCTGGCAGCCACAGTGCTGGGTGATGGAGCTGGCCCAGGCTCTGTGCCAGCCTTGCCCAGCTCTTGTGAAGCTGCTCCCCAAACACAAAGATTTCACCTCAAAGCCCTTAGATGCAAAACACGTTTCTGAGCATCACACTCCAATCCTCCAAACAAGCCGGGCATGGCGTGAACATCACAAGGCTTCCCCCAAAACACAGAGAATTGCTGGAAAGTGACACTAAAAATGTCCACCATGACCCTTGGAACACACGAAAGGAGAGGGAGAAAGGCAGAAAAGTAGAAAACACAGCAGCAGGCTCAGCTCTCCCACGCTCCTCACCCTTGCATGTCAAACTGGCTGCCTCCAAACCCTGGTGACTCTGAGAGAGGGATTTCACACCTGGGGAGAAGAGCCACAGCTCCCAGCTGAGAGCACTGACAGGTCCCAGTGTTTGTATCTGCTGGGTAACGAGGCCATCAGGGGAGCAGCAAATTTCGTGTGAGGCATTAAGGAGGTGACAAGCAGGTTAAGCGTAAGTTACATCAACTATCAGCACAGCGATTTGTCACCCAGGCAGGGGACAGGAAAATAAGGTGTTTAAAGGTGTATCTCCAACATGAAAAGGTTCTGTGTGCCTCGCAGGAGTTTGATGCCTTGTTGTTAGTAACTGGAGACACCAGGCAGGACAAGGCAAGTGGTTTATTCTGCTCAAGGACAGCTCAGCAGAGCAGGAATATCCCACCAAGTAACCAAGCCAGGATGCCAGTACAGCCCTTCCCAGCCCAGCAGAAAAAAACCCTCCTTTCTTCCAGCACCACCACTGCCCAGGGAGAAGCTTTTTGCCTTTTCCCTTCTTGCTTTTTAAATTTTTCCATAGCGACATGCAAAATGCCACCAAAATGTGCTGGCACTGTGCCAGCAATTGAAACGACACTAAATTACCACGGCTTTTCTAGAACAATTTTTTCCCTGGGACCTTAAAACCGTTTACTACAGCAAATACAGTACTTCTACTCCTAACCATCAATATTGATTTCGTCTTTATTATTTTCAGATTTATATTTCCCCCGTTGATTAAGATTCAGATCACACTGTGCCTTATAATGCTCTGTATACAGTATTCATCTCCTCTCAAAAACTGCTATTAAGATGTATCTTTCCCCACTGACAGATCATTTGCCAGAGAATATAGCTGGAGGTTGGGTTTTCCGACATTTTTTTATGCATTAATTTGGTTCCCTTCACTTTGCTCTTGTCCCCAACTCCGCAGCACCAGCTTGGATTCAGCCTGTTTATCCCTTTACAAGCCACTGTATTTTTATTGCCTTTTATAAAAGTGGCATTATGAAAAGATGAATCTCTCTCTCTTTGTGTGTTGTCTTCATAATACAAGCCCTAAACATATTTGCTCGCTCATCCAATATTTCTTGCTGTTAACTTGTGAAAGCCATGGCTTTGGGAAGACCAATACAGATGGAGAAAAGCAGATGTTCTGAAGATAATACATCAACAAATTCAGCATTTGCACAGAGCTTTTTACCAAAGGATTTCCACTTGCTCACATCCAATGTCTGTGCTGCCCTTTGCCTCTAAATATTTTTTGAAGTTTTGGCCCAAAGACCCAAAGCAGAGCAGAAGGCAGCAGGGCTGGTGCCGAGCTCTCACTGTTTCACTGCTCTGGGGACACAAATCACATCCAGCCCCACAACAGCCTCAGTCTCCAGGACAGGGAACTGAAATCCCACAGACAGCACTGACAGCCAAGGGAATTTTATCTTTCCTGACCTCCTGGTTCCTGCTGCAGCTTGTCAGGTGTTGCCTGTTAAAACAGCTGGGATATCTCCAGGAGAAATAAGCCCCAAGGGCATCTCCAGCGGGTCACCCTGAGGGCTTCAGGCTGCTCTTCCCATCCATCCATCTGTCCCTTCATCCCCAACCCCCTCCAATGGAAAAGACTCAGAGTCACCCAACTCTGTGAAGTCACCAACTCTGTCCTGGAAAGCTGAGGGGTCCCAGGGATGTGGGGAAAATCCCTCATCCCAGTGCTGGACTGTGGGAACTGACAAAGCAGAGGAGTTTCACAGTGTTGCAATAAGCTCACACAGATAGAGGTTTGAAACAGTGGAATTTTAGGCCTTGAAATATTTGGAGCATAGAAAGTTTTAGAGCTTAAGCAAAAACTTAAAGTGAAAACTCTAGAACAAGCAGCTATTGTATGCTGTAAGGTGTACGTGCAGTGTTTAGTGATTGGCTTAAGTAGACACTTGTAAGCTTTTAGCATTAACCTATTGGCTAGAAAGCTTTTAAAAGGCCTTGGAACAAAGAGAACTCTGGCTTCTGTTGTTTTGGCATGAGTTTTACCATCTTTTATGTCTCTGCCTTCACTGAGACTGATAATGAAATAAAAAACTCGTGGAACACCTCTGTCCATCCCGTTATTGGTCCCCAACACTGGATAACTAAAAAAGTCATTTAAATGTCCAAGAAGATGGAGAAATTAAAAGCTTTGCCCCACTAACATAAGAGAACAGAAGTAAAACTCATCCATGCTGGAGGAAAAACACTTTTGGGAGATCCATGCCCTTGTGTGCATCTCCACATCCTCTCTGAGATGCCTTGTATCCAAAAATCCAGAAGCCAGGGCTGCCCATGTGGGAGAAGGCAGGACACTGATCCAGGGGGGTTACTGGGTGGCTGATGCTCTGTCTAAAATTTGTCACATTTGTCCCCTGGCACTGACTGCCCAGCTCAGGGGGTGTAGCAGGAGAGGCAGCAGTGGCCAGGACAGGTACCCAGCTCAAGAGGCTCAGCTGTGCTGTTTATATTTATTGGCCTTGTAATCCTGGAATTGATCCTCATCACTCCAGTGCTGTTCCTCTGAGCTTGGATGAGCAGCCCTGCCTTGGACTGAGCTGCTGCTCCTGGTGGTGGGAGGGCAGCACCCCCCATGCTGTGACGGGAAGTGCGGGGAGGGTTCCACATCCTGCCCCACTTGGGAAAGGCTCAGACCCCCAGGGAGCAGAGCAAAAGCCCAAAGCTTTGCTTGTGATCAGCATGGTAGAAATTTAGAGTAGCATTAGAGGGAAAAAAGTGCAGGGGCTGAGGCACAGGGCTGGCTGCTTTGCTCCTCCCTGGCGTGGGCTCTGCCAGGTCACTCAGCTCCTCAGTGCCTCTCCTGACAAGGACAGGGATGTGGCACCTGGCTTTGCACGTGTGGAAAGACCCACACCACTGAGAAGTGGGTTTATTCTCCACAGGCTGCTCCGGCCAGTCAACTGGATGAGAAATTAACATGAAATAAAAATATTTTTTAAAAAATCAGAGGACAGCATTTGCTCCCAGTGTGATTTCTGGGGTCTCTGTGCATTCCAGTGTTTTCCACCTCAGGGTGACCCAAACAGCTGAGTCTCCCCTCCACGAACACCTGAGTAAAGACCTGAGCTCACTCTGGTCATGTCTGTGCTCACTGGGAATTCACCCTGGGAAAATATCCCAGAGAACATGACTTGGGATGGGAGCATTCCTTGGAAACTCATTTGAAGCAAATACCAGATGATGCATGGGCAGAGCCCTGATTGAACTGCTCCAGCACCAAGTTACATAATAAATCACTTAATAAATACAGGAGCATTTAACTCACTAAACTACCTCCATTTATTTTCATTTCAGTTGATTGTGGGTGATATTTCTCACACAAATACTTTTCCAAGAGACCCCGAGCTAACCCCAAGCCCACAGCTGCACACCCCAGGGGAGGACACTGACACTGCAGTGAGCTGGCAATAAACTGCATGAAAAAAATGATGGAAACCAGTTTTCCAACCAAACCCTGTAGCTCACCAGCACAGCCAGCAAAGTATAACCAACACCATTAATTAAAATAATTTATCAATGCTATCAAGTGCTTTGAGATCTTCCCCAAGCAGAACACGAAGCTGAAGCCACAAGCCCAAACCTTCATTTTCCTGCTGACCCTCAGAGCCACAGGCCCAGGCAGCTGTGGGTTTATTTATGGGAACACAAGGGATCATGAAAAGGAAGGTTATGGGATCACCAGTTTGTTGGGACATAAATCAGACATATTTATCTACAGGCTTGAGTAGCCTGATGCAGGCTGGAGAAACCACCTTCAGAGAGCTGGGAAGGCACTGCCAGCCTCACAGTCTGGACTAAGAGGGACTTGCCTAAAAAGTGAGACCAAAACCACCAGTTCTGATCAGACTCCTTGGGGCAGAGGATCCCCTGGGGCAAGATACGTTCCTCAGCCCCCCATTTCCTTTGCCAGCTGTGTGTTTGGTGGTCATGCTCTGATTTTAGCAGGGGTATTTTGGCAGGCTGTGTTTCCACTGCCAGCACTACACCCTCCCCAGATGCCTCTGAGCCCATCCCAGCTGCTCCAAAATCAGGGAATGTGATGGAGGTTACCAGGCTCTGATTTTCCCTGGAGGGCAAAGCAGACACACGGGTTGGGTAAAGGCAGCCCCACATCCCCAGTGCCCCAGCCCTGCCCCTGTACAGCCACCCAAGTGTAGTGGTTTGAAGGCAAACCAAATGAGAGGCTCCAAGTCAGAAATACAATGTAATAAGAAGAAAGAAAAAAAGGTAAATAAAATAAGATAAATACGATAATACAAGAACAAAACCCCCACCCACTGACAGAGTCAGAATACANATACTACAACCCAGGACACCAAGGCAACACCAACCATGGGACAA
This sequence comes from Illadopsis cleaveri, assembly GCA_013399915.1. NCBI lineage: Eukaryota > Metazoa > Chordata > Aves > Passeriformes > Timaliidae > Illadopsis > Illadopsis cleaveri. The sequence continues at coordinate 52,417 of VXBB01020617.1, forward strand.
ACCCACCAGTGACTGCAGCTCTCAGTCACCAAGCAGCCTCATTTGCCAGCCCTGTGATAAAGGAGCCCCCGGTGTGTCAGTGATTTGGCATGACACAAAATGAAATTAAAAAATTAAATATAATAAATTTTTAAAATAAATTAAAATAAACTAAATAAAAGGAAGGCAAAGCCTATTGCAGAATTAAGTTCAGCAAATTGAGCAGGAGGTGCTGGGGGAGGTGCAAGCCTGGGAGCTGGAGGGGAGGGTGTGTGTGTCCTAGGCATGCCTTGGCACCTGCCCTATCACCATGCTGGTAATGCCCAGCACCATTGGGCTGTGGGGCTCTTCCATGAGGCCACAGCCCTTCTGGAAATGTGGGATGCACGGGTGGATCCTGCTCACCCGCTAGCAGCACACAGCAGCACCCTCCCTGCTCTGCCTTAGAGAGAAAAGCAATTTATCCCAGCTGCCCAGGCCTGAACTCCCCCATTTATGTCCTCTCCTGATCCTGATGGGGTCTCCAGACAGGCAGTGAGGCCCACACTGTGCCCATCCCCCCCAAGTAACACTGAAATCACCCAGGGCCAGGCTGGAGACATCCTCAGGAGCTGGCAAGAAACATCTCCTCCCCTCTGCCAGGATGGAATGGGCTGTGGGACCTGTGAGGAAGGTGAGTGCTGGGGAGGAAGGCTCCTGTCTCCTGATGCACCTCTGCTCCTGCAGCAGAGCTCAGCTCAGCAGAACAACACCCAGCAAAGCCAGGCTGGACCACAGGATGGGTCTTCCCTTCCCTGGGCTGCTCTGAACAGCTTCCACCCCCTCCCCTTGCTGCAGCCCCCACTGAGCCCCTCAATTTGCCGAGGAGGTGGGGAGGCAAAGCACAGAGGGGTCCAAGACTGCTCCAGGCTCACCTGGGCAGCAGGAGACCACAGCATCTGGCAGTGATTTCACTGCAGCCAGCTCACCAGCAGTAGCAGTTCAGGAATTAATAGAGCCAGGCTGGCAGGATGCAGGAACATCATCCATTTAGTGTCATATTGCGAGACTTTTAATTACTGGGGGAATATGGAGTCATGTAATGATTACAAGAACAAATACTTAAAGTGTGTGGAAATTAACTGAGCCTTGGCAGTAATTAAGCTTGAAGATTAATCAGTCGTTAGCAAATAACACCCTTTGCAGGATAACCACCATGTGGGGAAGAGGGATGACCAGGGATGCCAGTGCTGCAGACCCCACCTTTCCCCCCTGCCGTGTCCCTGTGGGATGAGGTGGGTAGGGGCAGCCCAGCTCCTGGAAAAGGGCTTTTCCCAGCCCCAACACTGCTGGGTTATAGTGCCAGCTTGGGTCAGCCACTTCAGACCCCCTCCTCCCCTCCCTCCCATGCACTTTTCAGCAAGAGATCAACACTTCCCCTGCAAACTAATGTTTCCCTTGCCCAGTAAACAGCTCTCCAGGAGGCTTCCATAAGTACTCCTAATTTCCTTCCCCTCTGACGATTTACGAGGGTTGCATTCAATTAACAGCAGTATCGATTTTCCCGCAGCTGACTGGCAGGCTGCTCGCCCTCGTTAGGGAATCCATCCTTCCCTTCCCAGCACGGGCAGGGTCCAGGCAGGATGAAGGCAGCAGGGAGCCCAGGCAGGGCTGGAGAAGGGATCCAGCACCACCTGGGCTTCACAGATGCAGCCTGTGTCCTTACCCCAGCGTGACATCCCACAAAACTTTTGGGCAGTTCTTCTAAGGGGAAGAAACTTGGAGTGGGACATTTGGGTTTTCCAAGAGTTTCTGAGGGGCTGGACATGGAGGCACCTGTGGAATATTCAATCAGACAGCCCCTATGGAGCAAGAAAGATTTTGGAGCAATGTTCAGCTTGGGAAGCTGACAGGCTTTCCAAGGCAGGACATTAATTCCACCCTGTGTATACAGACTTTTCCTTGCACTTTCCAAGGGGTAAAGCCACCCCAAGCCTCTGCTGGAGTGGTGCAGTGCTCACAGGTTATTCCATAAAGCTCAGCAAAGACTTCACCTCCTCTCTCTGAGCCTGGGCTCTGCAAAACCCAGTCCTCCTGATTCCATTGGAGACCCAGCCTTAAGTAGGAGAGCACGTTGTAAAAACAAGAATTAATCCACTTTTGGGCAACTGGAACCGCAGAGCCCCCGCTGGCAGCCGTGCCAAGCAGGAACGCTTTGAAGACTGAAATCCCTTTGAAATTAGCACCCTTTAATTGTATTATCTTTCCCTGACAGCCTCAAGTCGGTCACTGGTGATCAAAGAGCCAGAGAGAGGGAGGGAAGGAGACAAGCCCTTGGTGGAATCCCGGGATCTCAATGAGGAACAGCACCCAGGTGTCTCTGTGGGGATGATCCGGGTCCAGGAGACATTGCTGGGTCCTGGTGCAGCTGGAGGTGCCCAATCCCACCTCAGCACAGAGGTCCCCAGGACTGCAGCTGGTTCCCCTCAAAGAGACAGCACACAGACTCCACAGGGTTTCACATCAGCTGCTCTTGGATTCCCGCTGGGATGCTCTGCTCAGCTCCAGAGAGCACCCAAAGCTGTGGGATCAGCACAGAGCTAGGCTCTGCTCAGACCCTTCCAGCTGCCTCATGCACCCCTCAAAGGGCAGCAGGGACCAGGATAAGCCAAGAAACGTCACCCTGGATGTGGCAGCACAGGTGGAGCCACTCAAACCTGCTGAGACCCAGAAGAGCTGTAACACTTCCAACACATCCACATCCCCTCTGGCCACAGCCCTCAGCCAGGCCCAGGGCTGCAGGGAAGGAAGGGAGAGCTCGGGAAATGCTTCCCAAGTGTTGGCAAATGTTGCCAGTGCCTCATTAGGGACTGTCACAGCAAAATCCCACCCACAAGAAACTCCCCCATGGTGGCTGTTTCACCTGCAGATGCTCTGCCCCATGACCAGAACCAGATCTTCAGAGGCCAAGTGAGAACAAGGAGAGGAGACAGATGGGTTTGGATGCAGAATCAAGTGAAGAGAATTGATTTCTCTTTAGGGGTGATTTATAAGGAGCAAAAGGTGATAAATTTGTTGCCCCTGACTTTCCATTCCTGAAAATTAAGACATCTGTAATCTCAACCACTCAGGCCCATCTGAGCACACACAAAACCTGAGGCTCATTTGATGTGGGTCCATCAGCTCCCATCCTCTCTGGTCTCTCCAAGTGATAGTCCTGGAGTCATCACTCACACAGCAGATCTGAAACACCAAATGCCCATCTGCAGCCACTGCTGCCAGCCCACAGAAACACTCTTATCCTTTGGCTGCTGGTGCAGAGAAACAACCATCACCTGAAATTACTGGTTCTTTTAACACAAGATTGGCCAAGAAAATCGTTAAATGTGAGCAAGAGCCTTGCAGTGGCTGGCTGTAATAGCCCTGTCCACTCCTCTCGGGGATTATTGCTGATCTCATTGGCTTGGGTACCAGCCAGCCTCAGAACGACAAAATCCCCAGCACCTACCATGGCTGAGGCAAATTATATTTTCTCAGTGCTGGAAATGATGCTACATAAAAGGCAGGACCACGCACTCCACGGCTGCCTGTGCAGCTCCAGCTCAGGTGTGCAGGTACTGTGGCAGAGCTCAGCCTTTAATTACAGGCTCACTTACTCTGTTTTCCACTATAGGCACAAAAGAGGCTCGTGAGGAAAGGCAGGGAGAGGGATGGAAATGCTAATGGGAACAGGGAAAAGCACAGTGATGGCAGGAGGTGGAGGTGGGAATGTTATGTGGGATCCAGCAGGATGCACCACAGCTCCTGTGCTGTCAGCACAGAACAGGGCAGGGGTGACCCCTGCATGTCACATCCCTGCCATCCACTTCTCCTGTGTCACCTGAGGCTCCACCTGAGCAAAATCCACACTGGCATCTTTTCCACGCTGCCAGCTTTGTCTCAAGTGCTGCCCCTGTGGTTTTTCATCTCTGCTCCCCCACCACCAGTTACCATTTGTGCAGCTTTTGGCCTGACACTCAAATTAGTATCAATGAATGTTTAAAGGCTCCCAGAGCACAGGGAAAAGTCTCTTTAGTGAATCAGCGTGCCACGACAGGAAGGTCTGATGGCATCTCTCACGCTGCCAGCTGAGATGTGCATCACAGGCAGCCAGGGCATCATTTTAAGCCCTTTTGCATGTTTTAAACCTTGCCCAACTCCCAGCTGAGCACATCAGCCCTGGATTCCAAACAACCACCGGCTGCACAGCCACCTGAGGAGTACAGGCACAGAGCAAGTGTTCCTGAGCTCAGGGAGCACGTCCCACACACCAGGTGCTGCTCCAGCCCTCGGCGAGTCCCACCTCCAGCTGCACCACAGCACAGCAGTGCAGACACTGCCACACTTGCAGCTGAGACAGCTGCTTCAGGAAATCATGGAATCATAGAATATCTCAAGTTAGAAGAAACCCATAAGGATGACTGAGTCCAACTTCTGGCCCTGCACAGAACAGCCCCAAAAATCAGACAGTGTGCCTGAGAGCACAGTGCAAATGCTTCTTGAACTCTGGCAAGCATGGAGCTGTGACCACTAATCCTAAAAATCACAGTCAGTTCAGAAATCCCAAAAGAAAAGGTTCCAGATATGGCAAATGAAACTAAAAAAGATCTCCCCAAGCCCCAGAGAGAGCCCTTTGGGCCCTGCCACCCTCACAGAGCAGCTCAGCACATCGGGGTGTTCTGCTCCTGCAAAGCCACCCACACCCAGCGCTGCTCCACAGGGTCTGACTGACCTGTCCAGAGGGAATCGTGCTTCATCCCCTTTGTGGAAGTCAGTGCTGTTCTCCAGCCTGGCCAGGATGTCCATCCTCTTCATCAGCATCTCCAGCATGTCGCTCATCCTCCGCAGCACCCCTCGGGACTCGAGCGCGCCCATCACTGCAGCACAGAGAGCAGCTGAGACACGGCCACGGCTGGCACTGACAGAGCCCACCCATGGCACCCCCTGC
>VXBB01020619.1:0-29604 GCA_013399915.1 Illadopsis cleaveri
AACAAACCTAACCCCCAACAGAGTGGCAGCAATAAAAAGAGTTAAAATAACAGATCTTCATATTAAATGTCTTTTGGATAAGTTGTTTTTCCTTCTGCAGCCATCCTACATACATAGAGATTTTTTGTCAAATCATCCTTCCTTCATATCTTGTCTTATCACCACAATGACTTCTGTCACCATATGAAACATTTGTTTTCTGAGGCAGGATTATGACGAGCCCAGAGGACCCCCTTAGAATGTGGCCATTTTAGCGGTGTAGGAAGTTCAAGCCCAGAGGTTGCTTTCTGCTCTATTGGTAAATACACTGCATGCATGATGTGATGCCACTTCATGCAGAAAAGTGTAACCTACTGTCCTTGTGTTTTATGGCATCACTTGCTTCTGCTTTGTATTTATTTTGTTATTAATGCTGGCTGCTTTCCAATAGCTTCTGGCCACAATGACTGCTGCAATCTTTTGTCAGCTAAATCAGACACAATCTGCAGACAGAAACATATTATCGTGTACATCATTTCCAAGTAAAGAAATGCACATGCAAAACACTGTTGTTTTATCTGGAGGTGTACTGAATTAAATTGAGAATGCTGTTGAGCCCACCTAAAAGAATAGCTGTAAAAAGTAATAATAAGATGATATATCATCTGGGTTTCAAATAGAATAAATATAGGAAACTAAGACTTTAAATTGATAGTCTCTAAAAGAAGTCTAGTAATTAAACATGAGTCTCCATTCCTCACCCCAAAGAATAATTTAGGTAAAATGTAAGATTAGAAGGTTAAAAAAATAGACAAATACCTGCCTTTTTTCAATGAAAAAAAGTAGATTATGTAAAACAACAGAAGTCTAATGGTCTATGAGAAATCTCAGTGATTTGGGAGTTGATGATGTTTTTATTAGTCAATGAGTATTTTTCTTTGGTTGTCATGGAACTGTTGTTGTGTCTCCATTGCTCCAATGACCTTTTCTCTGGCATCGATGAATGCAATGTTCCTGCCCTTCTATCCATTCAGAAAACTGCTAGACAGATGATAATTTTCCTAGTCCAGGGCTTTGATTTCCTTCTCTCCACAGACCCTCTCTGCTCTTTGCCTAGAGCTTAAGCAACTTGTCCTCGTTTCCTACACCCGCCAAGGCCTGCCACTGCCCATCCTATCATCACAGGCTTGACTTCTGCCAAACAGAAGGATGCTTGGGGTAAACAACAAAGATAGGTGCCTTAAAACCTAAACCGCAAGGAAACTTCAACTGTTTCTGAAGACCAGTGGATTGGATCTCCTGAGTTTTGAACATCACTAGAGAAGGTAATTCAATCTCCTGAAATTCCTGTCCTTTCTGACAGCAGGCAGGACTAAGTATTTATTTTAGAACTTTTCCAGTCAGAGTGTGGTGTTGATTCACAAGCAGGTGAGGGGGCAATGGCTCATGAACATTTTGCTAAGACCCACAGCAGTCAGCCCAGCCCCAGCACATCCCTGCTGGGTAGCCTGACACTCCCAACCCTTGTGCCCTCCCAGACTGTCAAGGGGGTGTCTTAGCATTGTGCGTGGAGGACACTGTGGCCCCTTCTTTTGGGAGAAAAGCATGAAACAGCAACTGACAAATGTTCTGAGCCCAGAGAGAGGGACAAATAAACTCTGGGTGAGCAAAGCAATCAGTATATGCCTGTGATAGCATTGACCTGAACTCAGCACAGCTTGCTGACAGATGAAAGTGAAGTGAAGCCAGAATCAATATTCTTGGAGCATGAAGAGGCAGTGAAGGAGATGGGATGCCCAGGTGTATGGAACAGGGGCCCAGACTCAGACATTGCTTGGTGTTGCAGGAGCTTCAGCATGGTTCCTACATACTTTCAGTATTTTTGCTTAAAATATGCAGTCATTGCTCCCATCCTTTAAGATTGTGTCAGATGGAAGATTTAGACCCATAAAAGGCAACATCTGTGAGCAAAACCCTGTGAGCTGTACTTGGGTATTGCAGCTCAAGGAAGGTGGCAGATTACACACCACAGTGAGGGCCGTTGGCTTCCACCATACTTTTAGGGAAACTCTAAAAATCATGAACATTTGATGGTATGAAGGCTGGGGGAAGACAGGGAAGGAGACCCCAGGTACACCTGCATGTGGGAACAATAGAAAGGTTTGGGTTGGAAGGGACCTTAAAAATCATCTGGTTCCAGCCCCTTTGCCATGGGCTGATACACCATCCACTAAACCAGGTTGCTTGAAAACCCATCCAACCTGGCCTTGAGGCTAATTTACAGTGTGCCATGGCTTTTGGCAGGGGGTGAATCTTACTATTAATGAATTCCCAACCTGTTTGCAGATCTGAAGCACACTGATGCTGTGAGCAGAAGGGGCCTGTGCTACCATTGCCCAGGCTGTCAAGGTTCCCTGGAAGAAGCCAGACTTTGGCTGAATTTCTCTGAATCCGTTTTAAACTTCCCCAACAATATCCCATTTCTTTCTAGACAAATATCCTTTGTTTCAGTTGGTGCCTCCAGCAGGTTATCAGAGCTCTTAGCTATTATTTTTGAGATGGTTCACTTCAGCTCTCCCACTTTCTGCCCAGAATTTACAAGATAACCTTTAATTTATTCTGCCTAAAATGAGATAAACCACGAGTGACCAGTCTCCTGGGGCTGTGCCATTCTGTAGTGAGCCTTATGTAAAAGATACAGGGCACATTCCCAGCACTGTGCGTTGTTATTAATGAAGGCTCTCTGTGCAGCTCTTTGTCCATCACAATGAAAATTTACCCTCATGTATCTCCTAAATCTCAGATGTAGATTTTACTTGCAGCATTTTCAGATATTCTTTGATTATTTTTTTCATATTAGGGGACCATAACGATAAGTCCCTGCTCAAGTGAATATACAACTAGACCTCATCTGACACTAAAATTTGCTAGTTTCTCTTTTTGGGCTTAAAAAAATTTGCCTTTCAGAGCTATTCAATAAGATAAATGTTAATGAGAAAAATTTTAACAAGACAAGCCCTGGCAGTGACCCTCTCGGATCTAAGCAGCGCTACAAACTCAGGGCAAGCCTGATGCATGAGGAACATCTTGCAGAATATCACTGGCCTTCTGTTCTATCAGCACTATAACTCTAGAAACAAGGCTCTTAATGAGGAAAGATCAATCCCAACAGGAAAACCTGTGATATCTGACATCAGTAGACAAGCATCCATGCTGTACAAACCACCACCCCCCTGACACCAGCCCCTGCTTACAAAAAATAAAATAAAGTAAAATTGTGTCATTTTCATTCAAAGTTTAAAGACTCGGCATCACTACATGTAGCATTTAACTATCATTTCAGTCAGGCTTTTGAAGCTGTTTAAGTTCTTTTGTACCCGAGTTGTTTAATGTTACTCAGACAAGGTAAATCAAAGTCTAATAGAGTGGAAAAACAGTAAAGGCAGAAAATAGGTAAAAGATAAATCACACAGGAAGTTTTGCTTTTTTTTTGTTATTATATTCATTGAGATCAAAGTCCTTGTTTCAGCTCTAATTAACAAAAGCTAATGCAGATTGGAGACCTTCTGGCACTGAGCAGAGCCTTGGAGGATACAGTTGAAATCTTCTGAAGATTTAAATAATTAATATGACACCTTGAGCTTTGGATGGGAAAATAAAAAATAAAAAAAAAAAGAAGAGGGGAAAAAAAAGAGCCCCATGTTCAAGTTTAAGAACAATGCCATTGCCAAGTTTGATACCATTTGTTCTGATGAAAATGAGCTGAGTAGATAGCACCGACTTCATTGTCTGGTACATTGGCAGTTCAGTGGATTGTTTCACCTTTTGTCATGCTAAGGGGGTCTTTTGTGCAGTACTTTGTTACCCCCAAGTCTGCCCCAGTTGAAGGAGGATAGAAAAAGGCAAATCTGCTTTAGGGACTTGGAGGATGGTCATTTAATGGTTTTTAATCCTCTTAATCCACGTAAGAATGGAGATCTCTGAGTGAAAATCCCATCCCAGAAGTCCTTATGATTCAAATGCCTGGCTCAGGAGACTGTCTTTTGAAAAAATATACAGCAAAATATTCTCCACTACTGTGGCATTGTGGTTTATTTCTCTCTGGTTTTCTGAAGCTGTCTGATGCAATATAAGCAACATGAAACTGAAACCTACTTCAAACCCTGTGAAGTAGGAGAACAGAGAGTGCCCGGTGCCAGTCTGTGTGTTTGGGGTACTCTGGTGATTCGGCTTGATTTCATAAAAGTGATAAGGACCCTCTTTTCTGATTGTCTCTTTTCTGATTGTCTCAACTGTATGCAAATCTACCCTAGATTTTGGTGTGCACTAATGCCCTCCCCAAGCTGTTTTCCACTTGAGTATTTTCTAGGTAAATGAAATCCTCTATTGAGGGTGGATATAGATTACTTCTAACTACTACATAACTATATACATAACTACTATGGCATAGTCATAGCTAACCCTTTCTTCTGAGCTCATTATTACTTCATAAGACTGTGACTTCCCTTCCCCGTCACCATAAAAAAATATAAAATCAATATAACTAATTAGATAAATCACTAAAGAACTGCTAAGAGGCAATTTTCATAAGTAAAATTAAAGAAGATCTGAAGACAAAATGGGTTTTTCTTGCTTTCAATCTATAGACTTGCCATCGGCCACAAGAAGTTGATTTTAAAATAATTTTTCAATTATGTTCAAAATGAGGCTTCTCATTCTTTCATGTATTTCATCACTTCATTTTTTAGAACTGGTTAAAAAAGGGAAAAATACAGCTTTCAACTTGTAAATTACTATGTAACAGATACAGAAAAGAGTAAAAATTACAAAATTTCTTTAAAAAATATGTATTTTAAAATTTCCCTCTATAGAAATTTTAATCTAAGTAGAAAGAAAATGATTTTAGCAAAATTGCATTATGAAACAACTCAAAGCATGTCTTTAAAAATTGCTGTTCATTAGTGCAATGCTTTCTGTTCCAGTTAGTTCACTGACAGCCATTTCTGAGCATCTATTCCTACAGTCTTCCCATGCCTCTGAAACAACAGATACAACTCCAATGATGGCTTCCTAGGATTTTAATACAGGTTTTCTGAAAATTCGGCCTGCATAAAACCCCAATGTCTCTGAAGTCATTTCAACTAGATGTTAATATCGGACTACTCCAGGTCTGCTTCAAGAAAGCAAGCAAAATAATGTTTTTTTTCTCTACAGAAAAAGGTAGGCTAGTCATGCTGTCTGTGGCATCCCATAAAAAGATTGGTTGTCCCTTTGATGAAATTTCTGTGTTTCCATCTGAATCAGGTTAACATCTCATTTGAGATTAGAGAGAAAGTAACTGCTATGTGCAGTTGCAGCCTGGAAAGCCAACTGCATCCTGGGCTGCACCTAAAGAGGCATGACCAGCAGGTCAAGGGAGGTGATTCTGCACCTTTCCTCCACTCTGCTGAGACCCCACCTGGAGTGCTGTGTCCAGCTCTGGGGCAGAAGCAGAAGAGAGAGTTGCAGTCATTCAGCCTGGAGAAGAGGAGGCTCTGAGGAGACTTTATAGCATCTCTACTTTTTAAAGGGAGCCTACAGGAAGAGGGACTTTTTACCAGGGCATATAGTAATGGGACAAGAGGGAATGGCCTTAAACTGAAGGAAAGTAGGTTTAGATTAGATATTAAGAAGAAATTCTTTTGTCTGAGGGTGATGAGACACTGCAACAGACTGGCCAGAGAACTTGTGGAGTCCTCATCCCGGAAAGTGTTCAAGGCCAGATTAGATGGGGTTCTGAGAAATCTGGTCAGTGGAAGGTGTCCCTGCCTATGGCAGGGGGTTTGGAACTGGATGATCTGTAAGGTCCTTCCAACCCAAACCATTCTATGATTCTGTAGTTCTATGTTATCAGGGCATCGTCAGTGCTGTATGCTTCCCCATTTTTCTACTATTTTACAGCTTCCATTGAAACCTCACTTTTGCTGGGATGAGCCTCACAGGGGATGGGCTGTCTTGCTTATCTATCATGGTATTGCCTGGAGATGAAGGAGGCACAAAACAGCAGCCTGGCTCACATTTCCTGACTGACTGCGTCACAATGACATGGCTGCAAATGACAAATATTGGATGAAGATGTGTGCATAAGAAAAAGGTGAGTGCTTGTATCCAGAGGTAGACGGTTAGCTACAGGTAGGCTATGATTCCCTGGAAGTAGCATAGTATAAGTCATACCACACTGACAGCAACAAAATTAAGGGCTGAACTCAAACGGTAACATGGCTTTATCCTCTTTGGAAAATAGGGTATGTGGAAGTTGATTGAGACAGTTTTTTGTCATTATGGAAAGGAGTAATGAGTTGATAGTGGAATATTTTTAAGAGGAAACTGAGAATATATGAGGGAACTCCAGCACTACTATTATGTGCAAGAAGTAATAAACATGTGGAATAAAATACTTGGAAAGGCCATTGAGAAAAAGAATACAAATGATAGACAAAGTCACCTACCATTTCTAAAGGGAGAGGGAGTTGCGGAATACAAAGGAAATACCTAAGGACGAGAGGGATGAGCTTCCAGCAGTGAGGTGTGCTGAGCTGAGAGAGACCTCCCTTGGTTATAAACCACTTTGTGTTCCCAAGAATGGATGGGCAGCACTAGCAGTGCCAGCCTGCACACTGTGAGGTGCCTTGTACCCAAACTACCTTGGGCACAGTTATTTTCAGGACCAGAGCTGCTCTGGGCATGACTTTCTGCCAAAAAATATGTGCCAAAATGGCTGTGAAAAGTGACTCTTTACATATTTTCCAGCCCTTCATATATCAGCCAGTTCTCCCCCAGGAAACATGATTTTGTTTCCCTGGCCTCCACAGCTCCATCAGTGGGATAGGTCTTGGAATGCCCCCAGGAGGGACCACTGCAGGAGTCAAGAGCGCACAAGTTTCACACAAAAAATCCCTATACTTGAGACAAAAATGGGCTACATCTCTGCCTGTGTCCTCTGTTCTCCTCCCACTGGTGGTGGTAGTGCTGTGGCAGGTGTTGGGGGGTGGAGGTTCAGCATAATCCCCCATGACCCACGGCTCTTGAATAGGCCACGTTTATTTCTGAAGTGAATGCTTTTCTTTTCTTTTGGACTCTGCAGTATTGAGGCCATCCTGCAGCATGGGCTGGTACCAATTTTTTGTTTATGGACTATAATCTCCCCACAATGCGTACTTCAGTGTTAGGAAAGCACAATGCAACAACAGTTGGTCAACAATTTGACTGAAAATTACCTGCTTCAAAAAAATGTTTTCAAATCTATTCTGGAATAGCTTGGAGTTTTCTTTGAATAATAACTCTTTTGGAAAGGAATTATTTTTTGCTCTCTTTCTCCTATGAAAGACTTCCTCCTGTTAAGGTGATGTAAATTAATAACCACCGGTCTTGGCCCCCAGGATGAGAACACACTTTTTGCAGGCTGCTCCGATTCTGCCTAGCAGCTGTCATTTTTAATGTGATTTTCCAAAGTTTTTTCAGCAATTCCCATTCCCTACACACTATGTACTTCATAGAAATGCACATACTGTTCTTCAGACTATGTCATATATATTCAATCATGTGAATCATAAATTTCTTAGTTCTCGTGAAGATTGCATGTTTGTCACTATTTCTAATTTTCATATCCTTACCTGATAGGATTCTTTTGGAATGAACAAAATATAGCAACAGCAGAAACATCTTAAGAGAGGTTTATGTGGGAGGAGATAGGGATAATAAACAGATATCACATACAACACAATATAATGCAACAAAAAGGGATCTGACTCAAATCACTTTAAAGGACAGAGAGTAGCCCCTTATTACCAAACTACAAAGACTGCAGTAACTCCTTTTCCTGAGGTAGCACTGCTATCAAAAAAAAGACCCCTAGTAATATTTTTATAGCCTTTGCTTGAAATGTTTTTGAAGGAAAGCTCTGACTTCTAAAGAGTTCTGAAACTGTGCAGTGTCTCAAGACAGATCTTAATGAAATTTGCCGCTATCAAAACTCGACTGCCTAGAATATGGCAGAGCCTATTAGGCCCGCAATAACAACATTGATTTTAGGGATTTGCCCCTCCCTCCAAATACACTGCACACTTTTTTGATGTATGAAGAGACTGAAGCTTCTTAAAAGATATTTTCAATGGGATAGTTCTGAAGACTTCAGATAAAATATTTCAACACAGTACCTGCAGGGACAGGAGAAATTGCTTCAGTTCATTTTGCTTTAGTTAGAGTTGTGTTAAATCAACTGCTCTTGGCATTTGCAGGACTTTGTAGACATTCTTTCAAAAGTGTTTGAAAAGCTTCAAGTAGATGAAGGTCTTCAAAAGGCAAGCATCACATGGGATTGACATCAGTAATGCTCCAAAGACTGTCCAAAAGGCCAATACATGATATAAATTAAGCGTTATTACCTTTTTATTCATCTCAGATATTAAGCACATTCTGTCCTTGTTATAAGATCCATTTGCTGCTAAGAGGATACCTGATACCTATCCTGATTACTAGGACACGTGAGGGTCTGACTCTTCATAGTCTTGGAGGAGATACAGTTATTTGTACATGACTTTCATGTGCTGAGAGTTTAGCCAGTAATTTGCAAAGTTTTTCCACCAGGAGCAGTGAGAACACCAAGTGCAATGTAAATCAGACATGGTGACATCCATTCCCTTCCATTGCCTTTCCTTTTGGTCATGTGTAACATGGCACTGTCCAATACAAGATGGAAAGAGCAGTGTTTCAGCCTGAGCAATTGCAACTAAGCTGTACTTCTCAAGATATGCAGAGACAGGATCTTGCCAGCCCTATTCACACAGGCAGCTCCCATTACATTTTAGCAGATCTATTAATATAAATAAGGATTTAGTTACTGAAATTCACAAACAGCAAGACTTAAATGACATACCGCTGGAAAGTCATACTTGTAATAGTGTAAATTCCTAGAATCTAAAAAAGAGGATGTATTTGCTCATCTGTACTTGTGTGTGTGTGTAATTAAGTCACACTTATTCTAATAACAGGGGGAGGAGGCATCTTGCTGCATAACTGTTTCTAGTGGGAAAGTTTCAGATGTTTTCCTTCCCACTGGAGGTGGGAAAATCCAGTGCAGGTCATTGTAAAAAGCTGTACACCTGCATGCAGGATGAAAATTTGCTTTCCTATGCAAGTAGTCTTTGTGTTTGTATAGGGAAGATGGTGACTGGATGTGTATCCTGTGGTATAAAGAGCTCCTTTAGATAACTATTGCCTCACCCTGAGATTCATCCCTAGAGCCTGATCCACCATTTTTCTGAACCATTTTTCTATGAAAAATGAGTTTAAAAAGCATGGAGGAGCAATATAATCATAGGAATGTCTTTAACAGAGATATCACACCACAGTGCTGTGAATTTTCCTGATAGATCAGTGTGCCAAACCCAGGTTTTTCACATCATTTTAACCATGTTATGACATGAGAGAAAGCTGTATAACTGAAATAGAGTGGTGTCTACCCACTTGTAATAAATTTGGTCAGAAGCCTGGAAATTCTGTTGCTTGTGATAAACACTCCTCAAAGTGGCATATTCTCATAAATATGCAGCCCTTGCTGTGCAACTTTAAAGAAAACTTTTTTTTTCTTTGATCACAGACTTAGAGACATACTTATTCTTCTTAGTAGGAATCAGTAGATTTATGGCAGGAATGAGTGTGAATCACAATTTCCCAAAAGTGCAGTAAAGAGCTTAGATACAACAATATCAGGAGTGGCCTTTAAAATGAGCTATAAGAGTAAGTTAAGATAAAAGATTCACATAAGATGATGCACTTTCTCATTAATCCTTACTGTATTTACAGATTGTTACTATAGAGACAAGACAAGCAAGGTATTTTCTTTCTCAGGAAAAGCAAAGATATCTTAATGTTTTCTTGTCAAAACTCTCTTGCATTTTGGGGCTTTGAAGCAGGTTTGATGGAAGTGTTTTCAGAGGGAATAAGAGCAGAAGGCAGTCTCCCCATGATGGAAGAAACTGATGGCAACCTCTAACCTAGGCCTGGGAAAGTTTAAACTGAGCAGAAAGAGGCAGCAGGTATCGTTCATTTCTGTTCACTTGTTGCTCCCCTGTATATTCAGTTCATGTTGAAATTTTCATATACAATCCTAGAATGAGAATCTAGTTATTTCTTTGCACTCAAGAGCTTTTTACTCTTAATACAGCCTTTATCAAAACATTTTTTTATTGCTCAAGTTGAAACTTTGGGATAAATCCCTAGTGCTTTAACTTTTGAAGAATCACAGAAGAATTCAGGTTGGAAAGTATCTGCTCCAGACCTTTGTCCAAAGCAAGGCCCGCTCTGGGGCCAGTCCAGGCTGCTCAAAGCTTTGTCTACTTGGGTTTTGAAAACCTCTGAGGATGGTATAGCCTTTCAGGGAAACTTGGTCTTCTGCCTGAGTGTTATCATGGGGAAAAACTCCTTACACCCTGGATAAATCTCTTTTGTTACTATTTTCCCCATGATCTTTTATCTTCTCCTCATGTGTCACTGTGAACAATTCAGTCCCATCTTCTTGATGACCCTCTGTAGGCACTGGCAGCCAGTGGCATTATTAGGTATCTCAGCCCAGCTCCTCACAGGACAAGTGCTCCCGTCCCCAGCATGTTTCCCCTTGAGGCCACTCCAGTTTTTCCGTGTCTGTCCTCTGCTGGGAGGACCAAAACTGGATACAGTATGTAGATGTGGTTCCATGTCACTGTTCATACAACTCAGAGTGCTGTTAACCTTGTGTCTGCTAAGAAGCACTCTGACTCTGAGTTTGCTCTCCACCAGGGTCCTTCAGTTCTTTTCAGCAGAGATGTTCCTCAGCATCCTTGACATACTTGTCAATGTGTGACTAGTCCTGTGCTCCCACATTTTTTCTTTCCATCTTATGCTGAGCTCTCCTTCATCACATCTTGCAATGGCAGTAAACAGTCTTTTTCAAACCTCAAGCCAACTGCCCACATTAGTCCTTGTTTCTTCTTTCTCTTGAAGGTGAGCTATGCATTTTTTGTGCTGTTGTAGGCCATAATGATTTGAAACAAAAGCCTTCATCTGAAATACCTTATGACAAGGCTTTTACTCATTTGACGCACTTGATATAGTGTAACCATTTGACCTATCCACTGAATTTACTTCCAACAGTAGAGGCAGATTTTTAAAGTGCTTTTTATTTAAGCCCTTTATTTGTGTACCTGGCTTGAGTTATTCATCCTCTGTAGGCATATCACTGACCAAATCTCACTGTGATCTCCTCAAACACTGCCTGGTCAAGTAGAGTTATGCTCCACCAAAACAGGAAAGAGATTGTGAGCTCACCAGCACCGTGGAGTTTGCATGAGAGATAAAGTAATCTCTTAGTCAGAGCAGCTCCGTCTTCCCATTTCTTTACTCCTTAAAGTACAGCATCAAAGATGGGAAAGAGAAAAGGTGTCAGTTGCTCCTCAGCTGCCTTCCCAGGCTTGCACCATTTGTACAATACCTGCCTGAAAATGCAGAGCAAGTGAGATAAGCTGCCTTTCTGTCACAGGAGCCACAGGCATCCACAGCCTCCTGTATAAACATGAAGGAAGCTGGTGGTAACAATGCTTTGTGCTGCTCTGTGGTGGGGACTGTGTGTCACCCAAAAGACTGTCAGATAAGTGCTCATCACTGCTAGTGTGTCTGGCATAATGAGTCAATTGCATTTAGTGTTTCTGAACAGAGAGCTGCTCTGGGTAAAAAGCCAATGGACTTCTCATGCTGAGAGTTCACCAGGTAGCTGTGAATCAGGTTCCAGCTTTTCTTTCTTTATTAATTAACGTCCTAAATGCTAGAGGAAGAGTGTGTTTAACAGAAAATATTATCATGTTCCTTAGTCCCTTGGAAAATTTAAAAATATTTCTCCTTTTTACTGCTGGTAATCTTTACCACTCTTATGGTGGTTCTACTTGTTCAGAGATTTTTACACTGATGAGTTAAAGTCTCATTGTAGGGAAATCCATGCTTGCCAAGTACATGTACTTAGGAAAGAGGGTGCAATCTACCATTGCTCTTCATCTTAGGTAAGGTCTTATTCTTTCTGCTCTTCCTAGACTTCCAGAGTCAAAATTTTGATTGGCTCGCAAAAGGCCATTAGGATTATCGACACAGAATGACTTCCATTGCATCCATACATCAGAACCTTTGCAACTTCTGACAATCTGGCTCCCACTGAAAAATATCTGGGATAAGAAGAGCTAAAGAAAACATAGAGGGCTTAGTGGTTCAGTCCTCAACAAAAAAAAAAAGCTGAGAGGTGAAACAATAATCAAATCTCTGCAATGTTTTACAAGAGAACAAGTCTTTCTCTCATGCTCATGAATGTCAGTTGAAATGACCTTTTAAAAGTGTGATGGTTCAGAGAAAAAAAGAAAAATGTATTCTTTTGGATTGAGAATGTCATCAAAATGTTAGTGACATTTGAAAAAAATATTGTTATCTTTGCCAGTTTACTTCAAATGTTGAAGATGGGAAAGTACTGCATTCTATCAGGGTTTGAGATTTGAAACAGAAGGAAATAGAGTTGAGGAGTTTGCAATGGTTTGTGGTTTGATTGATCACTTTTTCTCTATAACATGCATTAATGACTGTACTATTCTCATAAATTCTTCCTTTGACCTTTCTGTGAAAGTATGATGACAAAATGACAAGTGCATTTCTTATAGCTTTTGGACCAAGAACAGATTGTGTATTATCCCTTGAGAACCTGGGCTAGCATTGTTCCAAATGATTTTGTTTCATGTGATAGCCTAAATCCTTTGTTCTCCATCTCTTCAGGATCTACGTTAAACATTGGTCCAAAGGGTGGGTTTTTGATTAATTTAATATTGCATGTATTTCCTTTTTTGATTCCATTGTCTTATGGGTTCATTAATCTTTCTAAGTTAATTCTAAGTTTCATCATGAAATCCCCTGGGTAGATGGAGAAGAGATCCATCTTGGATTCTGTGTGCAAAAGAAAAAGGTAAATTTGAAATTACTACAATGGTTGTTTGTTGTGGTGTGCATTTTGGGTTTCCCAAAATGATGTATACTTTTGTTATTTGTTTTATAATGGTTTATCCNACTCCCTAAACCCTGGAAGATTCTGGTGAAGATGCTCAGTGATTTCGCAAGTTCACAGGCTCCCTCCTTCTTTCATTGTTCTGTTAAATATCCCATGTTCTAGGTCATCCTCCCCCCTGTGGGTGATTGGTTCTAGATTCTCCCTTGCACAGTGCACGCCTCTGGTATTTTAACCTGTAACCTGAAGCCCAGACCTCAGTCTTCAGGTGGATCACTGGGTGGAATAAACCTAGTTGCTACCCACATGAGAGTCCCCCTTTCTTTCACACCATTGCCACGCTTCAGCCAGAGGTTCAGACCCACAAGGCTCCTATATGTGGACTCGGTGCTGAGCTAGCCTGTAAGCAGCACCAAACATCCGCAGTTGTTCTTATGTTTTATGCTAAAAATTAGCTTAAAATCAATTTTAGTCATGCTCTTTCAAGGAGAAGATGCCTGTGATCTCAAAGCTCCCACAAATCATGGTATGCTGATGGAAGTATGCTTGATGGAAATGAGGACATACTAGTAAATGATAGTGCTGTTGCCATTGTAAATTGTTATTGCAAACATGAATTATTATGCAAATGGAATTTTTGATGTTTTTCATGCTTGCTGGGTGAGGTTTTAGAGCAATCTGGTATGAATGCTGTGGGTTTGTCTAGGTGGCCATAGCCATGACAGTGCATTCACAGGTACGTGGTACCCCATGCACCCTGGTTTACATAGCCAATGCTTTGGAGCAGGGAAACTTGGAGCCTGGGAGAGCAGGGCCTGAGCAGACCAGGTGAGAAGGTGGGTCAGTGCTTGCCAGCCCAAGGGGAAGATATTTACTCAGTCTAGAAGGTCTACTTGCTGGATGTTGGATGGAGACTGATCTCCACATCCTTCCTTTCTGCTAGGAAAAAAGTGAACAAAAAAGGCTGGAAAGTTTACAGTGAGTCTTTGATTTACTTAGAATTAAATAGCCGCTAATTTAGATTGTTGAGATATGAAGATACACTGACCACATTAAAAGGTTACAGGTGGTGACTCATCAGGTGGTAACCAGACGAATTTTGGTATTGCTTTGGTATCTTTCACTGATGTTATGAACAATACTGTATAAAGCAGGTAATGATATATAGAGTGGATTTCTTATGAGGAACTTCAAATAAAAGAAAGACAGATCTTCAGATGGATCTGTGGTCAGATGTGACAATGGTGCTGTTAGTTTACATGAGCTGCAATCTTCACTGATTTTTGTTGAGGAGAAACATCACTGCCAAGAGCATTAAATATTAGAAAAAAATTCAGAAAAATGATGTGTTACCAACTGTTGCCTTAATAGATCTGTCAAGGCAACACTGGACCAAAAGTTGGAATTGATCTTTTTGGGGTCCTAGTGACAATACCACTACTTTGATGTTGTTCCCTTCAGTGGTGAAAATGGTATTTGCAAGGACAAACTTGAGTGATTCAGTAATTACAACAAAGTAATGTACACAAATGCTGGAGATTTTCTATTGGAATGAAAATGGAATTGCAGAATTTCAGCTGGAAATTAAACATACAGTGGTGGAGGTTTCTGAAGTCACAACATTAGTTCTGGTTTGCCTGGTACCTGTTCCTAGGACACAAACAGAGACAAAAAATATAGATATGAAGTCACAACAATTTTTTCTTGTCCAGTGAACTCAGCTCTGTCCAGAATGTGCACAATATGTTATTGTAAAGTGGCAGAAAATAATTTGTTCTTTATCTTCTAAAGCAGCTTTCAGATTTACATGGTAAATTATGCACTAGATAGACAAAAACTGTAAGTTACTCCAAAGATACCTTATGGCTACAGCACCTACAATAGAAAGTTTGTATTGCTGGCTCCAAGAATCATAAAGGCACGACTGTTGTCGGACAAAATGTGGTGGGTTTAACTTCTGGTTTTCCATACTAAACACTGTAGGACATTAATAAAAATTTTACAAATACAGAAATAGGTGAGCACATTATTCATAGCAACCTTTTTATTAGCAGACACAGAGGTCCTGGAAGATGGTAACCAACATCTTCCAGGAAAAATGTCCTTCCAGATATCATCTATCAAACTGCGAAAATCAAGAGATCATCTTAAACATAATAAGATTTTTAAAAGTAACCATTCATGGACATTTTTATTTGCCTTGTGAAACATAAGCCATTGTTTTTGTTTTGACTGCCAGCTTTCCTATTCCATCCTGAGCACCGCAATCTTTCTTTCTTTGAATTAAGGTTCAAATTTCTATATAAGTCATTGATTTTTCTAACTGAAAGTTTAAATAAAGTGCTTTAAGTAAAGTTTGGACTGAGATATCAAGAGCTGATGACACTGAGATTTATAAGAGCAAGTGCTATTCATTTCTTGGGGATTCACTTAGTGATGGAAAGATGCTCCTTAGAAGCCAATTTCAGTCTGGAAGACTTCAGAGGGACAGGCTAATAATAGTAATAATAATAATGGTAATGACATAAATATGAAGTCAAAAAAGAGAGGCCATTGATGCTGAGGATGATTAGTTCACAGCTTGAATTAATTTCCTATTTTGGCTGTATCAATTATTACTTGCAACAACCTACAAATTTTGTTGTTCTGTTTGGGTTTTTTTAATTTGGTCTCGTAATTTGGTGGGTCCACTACAAAAGCGAATCATACAAGTTTTAAGAGGATTTAAGAGTGTGGTGCCACGGAGAGGTATTTTTTATGATTGCTGCTGTTATTAAGTGTTCTCTTGAACATGTAATTTTTTATAGACATTTCTGTTAATAACTGCATTCAGGCTTTCCTTGAAACAACCCCCTGAAAATTCCGAAGTTCTTACTATCAGGAAAACATTCAGAATCATTAGTAAATGTATTTTCCTTCTTTTTCAGCTGAAATAAGATTGTGAAAAATAAAAGCACAAGGTCTCCTTTAGGACAAATTCAGACGTGCAAAATTTTCTTTGTCTCCTCAAATATGGTGTATCAAAAACTAGTCCAAGTCAGATTTCTGACATCAGATTTCTAGCCTCACTTCAAATACTATAAAGCTACAGGCTACATTGTTATTCTGGTTATGTGTTGACTCCAGGGGAGCTTCTCCACTTGCTGATTGAACTTGCTCCACAGATCACTCTGTAATTGGTTCCTTTGGATGTTGTCTCTGCTGAGAGTCCTGGAGACCTCTGAGCTTCATTTTGTGCAAGTACTGCATGTGCACCCTGGCTTTGGCCAATGACAGCTGACCCTGGCCATGGTGACCATGTGGAGGACACCCAGGGACACACCCTGGACCATGGAGGGACTGTGATGTCAGGAGTTATTGTGGTGGATTCTGAGGTCTGCCCCTATAACTCTGGAGGCGTAAGTCAAAAACTTCCTGACCAGCAAGGACAGTGTTATGTGGGATGCACTTGTCAGAGAAACTGTGGTAGAAGTTCTTCTACCGAATGTGTCTCTAAATAGCAAAGTTGATGGAAGAACTAAGGGAAAAGATGAAAACAGTGTTAGGGATCAGTGTGATTCCTACCAGGCTGTGAATGCCAAGGTGATTGGCTGAGGTACTGTGTCAAGGCCACTGAAGTATTTCACAGTTAGGAGGAAAAACATTAACTTAGCCAGCAAGTCTTGCATCTCAAAATTATGAACTTATTGTTTAGGCTTATACCTGGCCTTTAAGATTTTAGAATTGACAGTTCATGCTCTTCTACCTATTATTTCTATTTTTCAAGAGGAAAACAAGGTTTTCTGATGTTTAGCTCACTGACATCTCTAAAGTTTGCATGAGCCAGTTATTTGGAATTGATATTGAAGAAAGCTGAAATGAAGAAACTCTCCGCTTGGCACATGCAGAAAAGGCTAGTCCTGCCAAGAGTTGGTTTACTGCTTCAACAACAGCTGGGTTTTGGTGCTCAGACAGTGACTTTCTCAATTTCACCCACTTGACTTTAAAACAGCAAGCATGCACTTGTTTAAGGACTATTTTAATTAAAATTGATTGTTTACATATATTATATTTAGGGCTAAATACAAAGTTATATTTTCAGTCTTAAATGTAAACAAGTTGATTGACAGGAAGAAAATGTTGAGTCTTTTAAAAGCAATAGAAATAAAAGTGGGGCATTCCTTACATGTTTTTAAATCAATCTTGCTATCAAGGAGATTAGTGGTGATACTTTTACAGTGGACAGTAAATTTGCCCCCAATGAGCTGACCTTAAGAATCAGATTGTTTTTTTCCCCTCTGAAGACAGAGGCACACTTCAAGCAAGCGAGGTCTGTGTTTGAACATCAGGGCGTAAATGCCTGGCTGACAGTGTACCTGGAGTGGTGCAAGGCTCCTGGGAATGCTTCTCTGGCTCTGAAAAAAAGCTAAAAACTGTTCTCTCATTTTTTTATCTCTTGTAAGGATGCCAACATAGAATCATAGAATTGTTCAGGTTGGAAAAGACCTCTAAGGTCTTTTGAGCCCAACTGTTAATCCAGCACTGCCAAGTCCACCACTAAACCACATTCCCAAGTGTCACATCTGCATGGCTTTTGAATGCCTCCAGGGTTGGTGACTCAACCACCTTCTTGGCAGTCTGTTTCAATGCCAGAAAACCCTGCCATTAGAGTTCATTTGTAAAAATGGAAATTTCTGAATATTCTCTCCTGCCACAGAACTGACTATGTGTAGTTTTAAGCATGTTTTGCCAAAGTTAACTTTGAGTCAGATGGTTTTATGGTGATGGAAGATGACTAGTTTTTATAAGGCAAATGGTCTGGGTGACCCTGAGATTGGCCCAGCACAGCAAGATTCCATGGGGCAAAGCACTTGCCTGGTACAAGGAGGACTTGCTGTAGACCAGCATAGGGAAGATTAACAGTGGTAAGAAAAGGCAGGTAAGAAAACAACAGCCTAAACCAGCAGCTTTCTTTGGCTAGAGGAGGAAACCCTAAAGAGCAGCCCTGGCCATGGAAGCTGCTGGTTGCTAGCCTAAGGGGAGGACCCATAGCAACCTTCCCACTTTCTGTTGGTTGTGGGTGACATCAGGTGACAACAGCACTGCTGCAGAAGCACAACAAAACATAGATGAATGGTGGTGAAAAGCAGGCAGTGCCCCAGAAAGGTCAGGGTGGGTGTGGTGTTGGTTATATGAACATGTGCCCATGACCAGCACTAAAACAGGAGCAACACAAAGTCCAGGGGCAGTCACCCTGCCCTCCAAGGATTTATTTGGCAAAAGGGCAGATGAATTTGGCAATTTGCCATTGTAAGCTCAAGCTCAGTAAAGCCAGGGAAAGAGCTAAGGGACGAGCATGTCTGAAGTGCTATGCCCTCATCTGTCATTGCACCTGGGGATGCTCTGATTTACAGGGAAAGAAGGAGAACCTGTGGCAGCTCCATAGCATGGGCCAAGCCTCACAGGTCTGCCAGGGCCACCATGCCAGGCATTATAGACACACCACTCTGTCTGTGGTAAGTCAGTAGGTGGTGGCACACAAATCAAGCCAATAAAAGTTATTAAGAGAAAATATTCAGTAATTTGCATCAAGCTGGGAGAGGTCTGCAGGGAGGAAGTGTTTAGATGAGGTGTGGTGCAATCAGTCTGTAGGTGCCTGGGTATGGTGCTAGCTGCAGCTGAAGTGCTATTTTCTTATTAGGAAACTGGCTCAGGTTTACAAGCTCAGAGCCTTTTCTGTAATTTCCCCAGTGTGCAGTACAGGACATAGCAATCACCTCAGTACCTTCCTCATGTGAGCTGCTGCAAATGTCCCATTACGTTTCTCGTGTACTTTTCAGGGTAGTGCCAATAATTTCTTCAGTCAGAACAGACCTTCCCTCTATTACAGTGAGATGAGGAGATTTCCTTTATGCATATTTTCGTTAGTCCAGTTTTGGGGAGCACCCAGGCTTGAAATGAGGTAAAAGCTTTAATGAGTGCTAGAGCTGTCTGGCTGATTTTAAGAGGTTTGTAAAGCTTTAATCCTTCAGCTAGAGACTTAAGGCATACTTCTGTCATACTCTATAAGCTGTGAACTGAGAGAGCTTTGTTGAGTGGGGTAGGAGAAAAGACAGCTGAGGCTCACATCACTCTGATCTTGCTTTACAAAACCAAGAGAACTAGGGCTGATTAATGGCTTACCTTTTCCAGGTGCTGGGGACTTGGGGAACATGAAACTTCTCAAAGACCATTTACCCCAGTGATTCCACTGCTTACTTGCATGCATAATGTTGATGGTGCTGAGAGCTATTGTAGTATTCATTAAAAGAAGTGTGCCGACTAGATTGCAGTGAATTTTGAAGCAACCAGTTGTCTAACACCTTTTCCTTTCAGATCTGTTTATTTGCAGAATAGCAGTGAATCTGTTTTTCCAGAAACCTTGACCATACTGTTGCAGGTATCCTTTTTCTGTGTGTTTCTTTACACATGCTGTGTGCTGCCCATGGCCTGTTTTCTTTCTGGCTTAGCTCTGCTGCTGCCATTTAATTTCACACTCTTTTTGATGAACCTAGGGAAAGGAAGCTTGATGCCAAGAGGGCCATAAAGCTGAGACCAACAATTGTGAATGCACAGAATAAGCAGGCTGGGAAAATGAGGGGGAAAAAAAAAGCTTTCTTTTGATTTTGCACTGTAATCTTTTAGGACAGCCGTATTAATAATAAGCCCCACATATGAATTTAACAGGATTCTTTTAATTACACAGGTTGTACTTGAATCTGTACAATATTAAAGCAAATATCCAAGACCTTACAAATTTTCATGGTCCAGCCACCAAAAGGATGCATAGATAATGGCAAAGGGCAAGTCAGTAAATTGCGTGGGACAGCAAAATTAGAAGGGCTGTTAAAACAAAGAAAACAGATACAGAAGGACCAAACAACCCGTTATTCAAGAATGTAAAAACTTCTATCCCTGAAGTTAGTTTACTTACAAACATTGTGAAGAAGCAAAGGAGGAAGGTACAGTAATTTATCAGTGAGGGTCGCTATTCCACAAGCAAGGGATTGCACTAAAAAAAAACCATTGAAGAGGTAATGAAAGCATAAAACAAACAGGGATTAAAGTTAACATCACTGACAGATGAAGGAAGGTAAGGCAGTTCATTAGCTGAGGTAAACAAGTCCATCTAACTTCTGCCCTAATGCAGTTAAAATCCTTTTGAAGAGATCCCTCATTCTTGTTGATCTTTCTCTACAGCACAGTGTCTAGCTTCTCCTCCAAGGAACTGGGGTGAAGGCTGGATTGCCAGCTCACTGAGGTTTTGAGTCAGGGAAAATAGTTTAAACTTGGTGCATGTGAAGAACGTTGCAAAATCAGTCTGAAAAGATGGCAGAAATTATACTGAAGAAAAAGAATGTTTGATTGTCTTTTGACTTCTTAAATGAAGTGAGGTGTTCAGTGTTTCCCTCAGTTGATCAATAATTAACACATTTAACTCTTGTTTTCTCTATTATTTCATAATTTAAAAAATGGTGGGGGAAAAAAAAGAGGAGAAAAAAGAACAAGAAACAGGGAGAGAGGAAGAATAAAGTTGAAAGTTACCTATTCAAACAATCTTGGGTATTTTACAAATTGTAAAAATTATATGTTTCACTTAAAAATTTATATGTTTCACCTAAAAATATTTTTAAAAATATTTTTCAGTTTTCTTTTTTTTTTGTGAAAAAATTATTAGCTTTCATACAATGTTGATTGCCTTTCTGAGGAAGTACATCTTTTCAGTCATCATTACCTTTGCAAAAATTGTACAAACAAATAACATGTATGAGTCTTTCTGAATGCTTATGCTTTATGAGTCATTGCTAATAATGTCTTTGCAATAGAGAATGTAATTTGCTTTGCCCTCGGTTCCTGCAAAACTGTGACTTGTGTAATCTGCTTTCTGGAAGTTACAAATTAATAATTAGATTTGCAGAAAACAGAAGAACAAAACACCATGAGACAAAATACAACCTACAGCCTACAAAAAGATCCCAAGTCTATTTTTGAGCAGCAGATCATCTCCTTGGAGTTTATGAGGCATATATCCATACTACTGGGAAATTGTGGTGGGTTCAGAAGTGATTGTGAATATGGGGTACTCCCACTCCACCTGCCCTGCTTCCCACCTAACAACTAACAGCTTAATGGCTGTAGAGTCATGATTGTGGATGGTCTCAGGCCTGAGTAACATGAAGCTCTATTGCTGGGCATATACCTGCAGAACATTCTGTGCTCCAAAAGGCACATTTCAGACATGCCTCAGCGCGTGCATCTTAATTAGCTGGCTGTACCTTCATGGTGTGATTTACAGGCAGCCCATGGGCTGAGGACACGGACAAACCAAGAGTGGGATGAGCACATAGCTGGGATAGTCTGGGTGTTAATCCATGCTTTTCAATCCATGGCAATGGCTGGCTGGGGACCTGCAAAAGGAAGGGCTGCTCTGTGAAACTGGGGCAGTGCATAAACGGCAGAGACAATCAAATCTGAAAGGTAGTCTTTTCCTCATTTCTTAAGAATAAAGCATAGATGCAGAAGGGTGACTTACATCCCAAGATCTACTGCTTTGCACTTTTTCATCTCCAGCCCTTGGTATCACTGGGTTTGCTGTATTAGCCTAATGCTTTGTTAGCACTGTAAATGTTCTTTCCTGATCCTCTGTTACATTCACACCCTTCTTCACTGAAACCATTTCTTAATGTAAAGGTTTGATAACTGAAAAGCCATCTTTCTCTTTTCTTTTCTTTTCTTTTCTTCTCTTTTCTTTTCTTTTCTTTTCTTTTCTTTTCTTTTCCTTTCCTTTCCTTTCCTTTCCTTTCCTTTCCCTGGGGTTGTTTCCTAAGTCCTAAGACTTGGTATTTTTAGGGTCTTTGGAGGATCACATTTAGGATTTAATTGTAGAATCACAGAGATGTGAAATTGGATATAACTTCACTTCCTGTGCAGCCCCTTCGGTCTCAGTGATAGTATTAATTGAGTTACAGGACCATGATGTCCATCCTGAAGTCTGGTTGCAGTATCAGTAATTCAGACAAGGATCAAGCAATATTTTTCTTCCAAGGAAGTATCATATAGATTTCCTACATATACTTTTGGAAAGATTGAAAATATATTAAACATGCAGCACATATTTTTATATTTTTTCATCCATCAATTTTATTCTTATTCAGTGTGAAAACTGTCAGGCTGATACTTAGATTAATCTTCCAGACTGCACACATCATCTGTAAATCACTCTGCTTCAATAGGGAAACCATTGGCTTGTGGAGCACTGGAGAGTATTTTTTATGGGCCACCTTTTCCCCAGATGCAATAATCTGCCTGTCTCATCAGAGGCAGACAGGCATGCACTGATCAAGAGTCCTGCTGTGAGGCAGGGTGTGGATGGGAGCACTCACTGCCTCTGCCCACTGACGAGGGACAAGGAGATCTCACTTCCTGTTGCAATGTCTGATTATGTAAAAAAGATCAAGCAAAGAGAAATGATAATTCATGAACCCCATGAAACTGGGAGAACCACAAGTTGATGACAAGCAACAGCATATTTGCAACTCTTTACTTTCAAAGAATATTACAGAATGAATTAATTGATCTACATATTTTGAGAAGATACAACTGTAACCCATACAACTTTGATCCCCAAAGATTCATCCCTTTGTACAAGAAAAACATCAGCCTGTTTAACTCATCCATCACAAAAGAGGAATTGTTCCCATGATTTAACTTAATGTGTTTTCTTCTTTTAATTAATTTGAGAAGCTATTCCACAGTGTCAATGCTTTCAACTCATGCTAAGAGTCTGTTTCTATGTTATTAGAAAACGTGTCACTCAAGTAGCCAATCTATAATTTTATTCTCAGTGTTTACAGCCTGTAGAGATTTGTATACCCTTTACATTCATGCTCCTGAAACCGCTTTCCAGTAAAATTCTCCAATTTCCATATCTGGCTCTGTCAATCCTCATCAAGGCCACTGATTTCCGTGATGTTTGAGCCTTTTTTTTTTTTTTTTTTTTTTTCCAGGAGAAAATGCTTTCTTTGGTCATCTTTTGTGCTTGCTGTAGGATGTATTTGAGTACCAGATTTCATTTTTATTATACAGCATCACTAATGTAAAACAGTTGTTATTTAGGTCCTTTTATTTAATGGTGGAGGTCTATATAGGGACCATCTCCACAAAACAGCTAGGAAATTTTCCAACCTAATTATTCAAGCCACATAGCAAAGTCAGGACCTCAGTGCATTGTTGGAAGTGGGGACCATCTTCATGTCTGGGCATATCCTAGTAGTTCAGTGATATATTTGACCCATATGCTTTTATTCTACTGATTTTGAATCAAGGGTTTGTGAGCAATTGTTGAAAACCTTCAGAAATTTAAATTTATGTATTAGTAATATCTGAGGCCAAAAGTAACAAGACAGAATAAAAAAATAGCACAGAATGTGAGGGAAGAGATGTTGCATGAGCATGAAAATCAGAGTAGGTATTTGTTTCTATGTTGGCACTTAGAGCTCATGAAGAAAACCTGGGCAGGATGTCTCCAGAGGTGGGTTTGCCTGCTGCTGTTTAGCCAGATGATGTTTGCCCTGGTGAGCACCACATTGAGAGAGCATCTCCATTTTGTTTGTTCCTGAACTCCATTAGACGTTCTGAAACTCTGTGCTCCATTAGATGCTCTGAGCTCCCACCTGGGCCCCCCATGCATGGTGGGAATACTCAGAAATGGCAAAAGCATTCTCCAGTCACACAGTTTTCTTCCTTTGGAAGTTTTTTTGTTTTCTCCTTACTCAGAAAGATAAGAAAACTTTTCTGCTAATATTTTCTTTATGTAATTACCTCAGTTCACATATTGTTACAAAAGTTAAATAACCACAGCCCTGTCTTTGGCCTGTGATGTGAAGACAAATAATTCTTAATGTTAAAAGCTGTTAAAAGCAATGAAAATGTCAGAGCAGAAACTAACTCAGATACTGTTAGGGTTGGTTTTTTTGGTGGTTTGTTTTTTGTTTGTTTGTTTGTTTTGTTTTGTTTTGTTCTGATTAGGTAGAGCCCACATCAAAGAGGACTTTAAATTAGTATTAGACTTCATTTGCATATCCTCCTGACTGGGGAATGAATGAAGGAATGAGAGGTGAAAAGAGGAGATGGAGAAGGACTTCAGAGACAGGAAGGGGACAGAAAGAAGAGGATGAATGTGAGTTCAGAGATGGGAAAGAGGAGCAGAAAAGCAGAAGCAAAATAGAATGGGTTTGCCACAATACACCCGTCCTTGTTGTAAAGATGAGAGAATTTTGCAGGGAAGAGTCACCTCCATGGACCAATTTGAGATTTTACAGCAAAGATGTAGGCAAAGGCAGGAGTCTCTGAATGCACAATGTTCCCCCACAAGGGGAAAATGTATTTTTCCTCAGGTCTGTGTGCAAGCTGGGTATTCTCTGTGAATTAACCAAATATCCACAACAAATTGTCATGGAGACTGGAATCCAAAGAACCATGTGGCTGTCATAAGAGTGGCTGGGAATTACTTGGAGTTGTAGAAACACCTTCAGGGCTGGTGTAAAGAAAATGCTTAACAGAAGCAAGAAGTGATTCTCTGGATTTCATGTTGTTTGAGAAGGGAAGGAAGGTTTTTCATGAAATACATACTCAGCAAAAGAAAAATGGATTTGGATTACTCCTGATGTTAGTGTGAAGGACTTTTTGCTCAGTGAGATAGTTTTGGATGGTCATGATGCGCTTAAGATCTCACAACTGGGTTTATTGCTGAGCTCTGGGAGGACAGGTAATGAGACAGGACTAGGAAAAGTAAGTCAGGTTTGGTCTGCAGGGGCTGGGCTCATACATCTGCACATTCACACACATGCACACACACACAAACACAAAAAACAGTGGGATTCAGCTGAGGGTGATGCAAGAGCATGCAGAGGCTCCAGGGCTGGGGGTGAAGATCAGCTGAGATGGATTTGCTGGGGCAGGGTGTGTGCTTAGAGCATACGTGCTGCCATCATGAATATTTATTGAATCAACCCCCTCATACCTAGGCGTGCTGGCAATCATCCTCTCTAGATCCACAATTTACACCCTCCTGTCACTGACTGCACATGAGCTGAAACCCCATTTGGCAAATTTCTTTTGAAATTTTGATTTATATGCTCCTAAAAAATCTTTATTACACTTCTCCCTTCCAGACAATTTACTTTGTTCAATATGTTTGGTTGTTGGGTTGAGGTTTTTTTAAGTTTAATTCCTACTTTCCATTTTTCAGTATTTATTATGCCACATTCCCACGGGGCTGTGACTGGCAGGTGGGTCACAATATACATAACTGATAGGCCCATCTGTCTTCCTTTCGCTGCATGCTACCCCCCTCTTTGTCTTTCTTTCTTTCTTTCTTTCTTTCTTTCTTTCTTTCTTTCTTTCTTTCTTTCTTTCTTTCTTTCTTTCTTTCTTTCTTTCTTTCTTTCTTTCTTTCTTTCTTTCTTTCTTTCTTTCTTCTCTCTTTTTCTTCCTTTTTATTTCTCCCTCTCTCTTTCTTTTTTTGTGTGTGTCATAAATGGCCAATGGCAGGCTCAGTCCTGTGTGAGGATGAACAGACAGGTAGCATCAGCTTGAGAGAAGGCTATCAATAAATGAGGGGGGTTTAGTCACTTCACAGTAGGTTATGAAAGCAGATAATTTTATAATGGCTTGCATTATTTCTCCTCAATATTTACTATTTTTTATCTTCTATGACACACAGATTCAAACAGAAATAGAACTGTGTTTTTGAGAAAAAAAGAAATGTCTTCATTTTCAGTTTCTTTTGTTGTGCTTTATCTTGGTTCTTTATACTCCAGCACAAGAGCTCCTGCTTTTCTTAGGCTCCCTAGTACCCAAGGATTCCAATGCTGGGAAAAAATATAGATGCTAATACAGTCTGAAAAAGCAATCAGCCTCTGAAAAACAGTCCACTTGGCTTCTGTTCTCAGTAATGCTTCCCACCTGAGATTTTGGGAACTCTCAGCTTGGTTATGTGCCTGGTTTTTAATTTTAGTAAAGGAAAAGTAAAAGTTCAAAGTGCTGCAAGAGCTGCTGCTTGTGGTAGAATGCAAGTGAGAGCTCACAGGGACCAGGGGCCAGGTGTGCACTGAGGGCCCTGATTCCACCAGGCATATGGGGTGACCTGTGTGACACCTCAGTCCAGCTGTGGGACAGACTGTCAAGGTCCTGGTAAGGAAAACACATCTGTCCTGCCAGGCTAGGTGCTTGTGAGGTGGGCAATGGCAAGATGACATGGAAATCTGTGGTTCCCAGCATAGGTACAAGAAATTAAGAGATGGCAGGCAGCATGGTTGGGTGGGAATCTGGCCTCTGACACTCTGAACCTCTATCCTGCACTCTGTGAAGGTGCTGAATCAATGGGATGATGCTGAAATCCCACTAGGAGCAACATTTACCATCTGTAGCTGAATGGCAGAGGGCCATTTCTCTCACTCTTTTTTTTCTCTGTATATTTTGCTTTGTGGCACTTCCCACCCACTTTTTCTTACCTTGCTGTTCATTTTAACTTGCATTATTTATTGCTGTTTTACTCAGCAGCACCCAAAAACTGAAAATGGAGTCATCCCACATTTTTTCAACTCATACTTAAAAAAAAGTAGGCAACAAAAAAATCCAGCGGCCTGTCTTTAACCTTTGGTAACCCTGACATTCTTTGCACTAAAGTGTCTGATATTAAAGCAGATTGCTTTCATGCCTACATAAGTAATATCATATGCTTCACATCAGCCTATGCTCAGGCTAGCTGAATTCCCACTGTATTATTGCCTGTGAACGTACACTCCGTGCATACTAAGAATGGTCATTCTGAACCAGCTTGCCTTTCAACTTTTTGAAAAGGAGACTTTTTTACTGGTTTGTTGGATAACTATGGCAGAGAAATATAGTTTAATGAATGATGGTAATGTTTGTGTCTATCAGTGCTTGGCAAGTGTCACCAGAGAGGTAGAGCCGAGAAGAGAAACAGCCTTTTTTAGGGGCTTTAGAATTACTGAAGAAATGGTGTCCTCCCTCCTCCCACAGCTGCTAACCAAGATCATACCTGATCTTGGCGTAGTTAAAGAAGCACTTAAGAGGACCTGTAAATTTTTTTTGTAAGCAATGTGTTTGGACCTTTATATTTTTTTCTGTTGTTTTTTTTTCTTTTCCCTTTAGACAGTAGGTGTTAAAAGGAAATCCATCAGAAAGAAGAACTTTAAACCAGTATGATTTACTGGTGTTGTCAGGTAGTCCATATCTGTGAGAGAATTGTTTTCAGGCCTGCCAGTGTTGCCTCTCAGCTCTTAATTCTGCTCCAAACACACCGCTTTGAGATCTAACTCTGTTTGTTACTTGCTTTAATACACAATTTCCAGTGTTAGAGTGTGCTCTGTTTTATGGGAGAAACAGTCCAGGCTTCTGTAATGTGGAGAAATAGTCTTGTACATAAACACATAACCTGGCCCTGTGCTGTTGTGGGATTCTCTATCTTCTAAAATCCTGGGAATGCTCATTATAATCTTGCAATCCACCTTCTGGGGAGTTTCAACATGGTTTTGTTGTTGTCCCAGTATCCAAACCCAAGTGATTCTTTCACATTAGAGGTTCACTGGCAAGTGAAATGAGTCACTCTCTCCCATTGAGCACATCACACCACATGTGTGTAAGGTATTGTGTGAAAAATGCCTCACTTTTAACCTTCTTTCCATACACAGGCCTTGTGTTAAATTCCAGAGTTCACTGCTAATTTGGCAGGCTTCATCTAGGCTATTTGCATATATATATGTGTGTGTGTGTGTCTATGACATACATAAATCTTGGCAAAAACTTTTGCTGCCACAGATACAAGTTCCCTTGTCAGAGCAAGGGAGGTGTAAGGTTGGACCAAATGTTCACCTGGGTCCTCTCTTGGGGAGCAGACAGTAACAGCTTTTTTGGAAAAGGTTGGAGAACCAGGGCAATTACAGAACAATAATTTTACTCACGTTTTTCTGAAGTTCCAGCAAAGAAGCTTTGAGAGGGGTCATCACAATCTGCAGCTACCAGTGGATTTATTGTCCATAAAAAATCAAATTTTTTTTAACCCTTTCATAGTGTTGAGCCTACCTTGTTATCACTGTCACTAAGTAGAGGAAAGACAACCATTGAAGAATCAAACATCACTGCAGTTTCCCAGAATCTAGCCTTGGGTCACTCAGCATATGGATGTCCTGACCACAAGAGAATGCATCCAACTTTTGATTCTGAGTGTAAACCACAGGCAAAAGGTCTGTATTATCAGCTCAAGTACGTGTCTTATGCATTTTCTTGCCTTCTTTTCACTAGAGTGTCACAGATGCAGTAGGAGAGGCAGAATATTAGCTTTGTTTGATAAATTTCAGGTCCAATATTGTTTGTTGTGGTGGCCTTTTAAGAACTGATAGACACTGGGAAGGGAGAGGGAAGAGATGGTAGATGAACGGGCCATGAGATTGCTTTCTGATGCTGAAAAAGAAGCGAGTGCAAATTTTTTTTGTTTCCTTTACATGAGTCAAATCCTAGCTGCTCTTCATTCTGTGCTGAAGTTTCTATTGTGTAAGTAATCATATGGGCATATTTAAGTACTGGGCTTTTTTGAGTTAAATCCCATTCAGACTGTTATGACTGTGTTTAATCTTTGAAAGACGGGTGGGGGGGGAAATCTGTTCTTCAAAAAAGAATCCTTTTTATATTGAAAACTATAGGATTCTTATCTTTGATCTAAGTAAGCACAACTGTACCAAGTCAGCAGCATATTAGTGCCAACGCATGTGTGTTGTACTTTTTAAATGCTGTTTCAACGTGTGTCATTGGATCTATGTTCCTACAGGCTCACAACAACCTGCACCCTGGTAACTACATGTTGATTGAAGCACCCTTATGAAAAAAAGATATAAATGTTTGTGGTTAAGGTGATAACCCTTTTGTTTTCTCTGTAATCCATCACAGGGCTTGTCAGCCCTGACAGCTCGAGTGGATTTTTTTGAACACCTCTTTATCTGACAGCTTCATGCATCATAAAGCAGCAAATAGAATTAGATCAAAGTCTAAGAGTCACTGTAGGCTTCGTAAGGTATGCAATCCTGTTTGTATCTTTATCCAGGCTCTGACAGTTCATTTTAACTGGCAACAGGGGGAAGGAGGGAGAAGGAGGAAAGTTTCTTTCCCTTTTAAGAAGGTACAGTAGTGCTGCATTTTTAAACGTACACAGCTTTCACATATCATTTCCCCTTGACATCTGTGATTCCCTGTGTACTGTAGCATACTACATATATTTTTCAGAATGCTCAACAACAGCAGTCACATTCTCAAAGAAAAAGGCTTAACAAGTGTATGAGGCCATGTACCCATATGCTTTAATAATCCTGACTTTTGTTTAATACCAATGACAAAGACTGACAGAGCTCAATTTAAACAGTGGAATATTGTCCAACTAGTTCACGCCAGATTCTGTGAATTACTGTGATGGATAACAGGTTCACCAAGTGTCCACCCTAAACTCCCAGGATAAAACCATCATTTGCTTATTAAATAAACAA